>WOVY01002308.1:0-109635 GCA_013436015.1 Rhipicephalus annulatus | reverse complement strand
GCTTGCTGAAGCGAATGTTCCAATCCCTGTAACTTTACTATTATAGCACGTATTTGCGAAATTCCTGCAGCAGCATGTTCACATAGCAAAAGTGCACATTACTTTTTATAACAATTTTTGGACCTCAGGGTTGTTTACTGGCCTGATAAAATGTAATTGATTACAGTGGTCATTTACAGGCCCAGAAATTATAACTGAGCAGTTTCAGAAATGTAACCAGTGTCTACTGCGCTGCTTTCCTTTCTATTGTTTTGCCATAGCACAACAGCACAAGTTTGCTCAAATTACAGTGACTACTGTGATATAGTGCTACACATTAACTTTGAACATCAGTTGTTATTTAAAAGTTGTCATCACTGATTCTTCCACTTTTTATTGTCAAGAGGTCAGCTTCTACTCTGCTAGGTAGATGCTCAGGAGAAAAGGGCAGTGTTGTAATGTTAGAACACCTTGCGCGCCAACTTGTAGTTGCGCAGTGCTTCGACGCTAGTGTCCACGTCCTCTATGAAGCGTCATGCCTCGCTGTTGTGCTCGGGTAAAGTATTGCAGGTGAGACCCTTAAGGAAAAGGTGACAAAAATAGGCACTGTATGTGCACCCTGTCTGACCGGAACAGAGGCTTCCTACAGAGTGGTCACATACCTTTCGGAATGAGAACTGCCCCTGAAGACTGCTTGCAGCTTGATTTCGAAAAAGTATTTGATTACTAGAAAATGTAATTGAATTATGTGAAGTGTTACGGCTTTAAAAAGATTCGATTACATTATTAATATAAGACAGTGTCATTTATTACAAGTAATTGATTACTCATAACAGACTTTCCAGCCACGTTTAGTCTTAAGTTTCTAATCCTAAACGCTGGCCACACATTTCGAGACCCATTTGGTTTTTGCCAAAAGAAAGATTCCTTAACTAGTCTACGAAGTGGCATTGATTGCCACATCGCTTACATTGGTGAAACGAAAAGCTGTCCGAAAAAAAAAAAATACGTCAACACCAAAACATTGTACGTAGCTTTAAAGCAGCATGGAATGCTCTCATAGAACACAGCGAGAAGATAAACCATTTCATCGTCAACACCGCTTAGGTCATCAAAATAGAAAGTAGCCACACCAAAAGACATTACTTAGAATGTTGGCATATTCATACGACACCTATATTATCAATCAGTCAACTGGGACCCTGCTGAGCGTGTAAATATGCGATCTCCAGAACCAACGGAGAAGAAAACACATCAACTAGAGCAACAGTGGAGAGAGAGACGGTGACTAAAAAAGTGCTAGCTTCTGAGCTGGCCGAACAGTCACCCCCTAAGAGTGAATGAGTATCAAAACATACGGCCAGTGTTGAGAATCAAAAACTAAAGACCAAACAGGGTGGAGGAGTCTCCTGTCATAAGTTTTACCCAGTCGTACAAGTTTCTGATGTTTGCCATTATAGCATTTTTTTGTAATGTGTTATCACTAAAACAAAAGAATCACACAAATGAGTCAAACCCCACTATTCACAAGAAGGAACTTCTAGAGAGACAATTTGGTTCTAGTTACAGGGTGTGTGATGGGGTGTGATTTAAAATTATGCGTCACCTGTAATGCAAATGAGTTCTGTGGAAATCTGCAACGTTGGTGGAAGGCTTAAGAAAATCTGTGTCGTGCGATAGGACAGCTTCACTAATAAAACCACCTTCACAGAGTGAGTGACTGTCAGTTGTACACGGGTCGGTACAACCAAATAACATACATACATTTATTTAACTAATTTAGACGACAGTATCGTCCACCGAATCGATACATCAATCGTGATCAACCCACTAATACATCCTTACACACAATTTCCATACACCCCAAAACATGACAAACACAATAACAGGACAAACACATATTAACATGCCCAAAGCGGCGTCGCCAACGCTTGACTTACCACGTGGGCCTACCGCAGGCGGCCCGCGGTGCCATCCACGGCAGACCCACTGCGAGATGCAAATGTTCGGGGCAGCCGCCACGCGCAGAAGAGGCTCGCTCAAACTCTCGCCCGCCACCAAGGCCTGCCTTCCGCCAGGGGTCGCCGCCGGTGCTATTACTCTACCAACAGTGGTACTCAACGCGAACACAACGCCATCTAACGCTCAGCGGTCGTCACCCAAATGCGGCCTTGGGGCGAGACACGTGCGCCACACGGCGCAGACAACTTTACGGGGGGGGGGGGGGGTTGTCAGCACCCCCACATTCCCCTAACCTTAAATCAAACCATATCCCGAAATCAAAATTATAAGCTACACAAGCTTTAACAAAAATGACATCAGGCGTCTATAATGTCCTTGCACGACGACACCATTGCCGGTCGACACTGCTGCACTGTCCGGCTCGACTTTACTTCAGCACCGGTCCCACAACAACGTTGCCGTCGGCGCGATGATCCATCACTCGTGCCGCCATGTTTTCCCGTTGCGACCAGCACTCACGAGAGTGCCGGACTGCAGGCAGTTGGGCAGGTCCCAGGCATCTTCGTCGCCCGACCTCAAGACCGTATTCCTGGCCAGCGACGCTGACGGTGTGCACAAGACAGCCGGCGTGGATGACATCCCTCCCGCTGAATACATCAACAACAACAACAAAAAAACTCGAAAGAAACGATAGAGCCGGGCCTAGGGAAGGGAGCTTCGGGCTTTTTGGCCACGTGGTACGATGGTCAGTATTGCTAGCTAATACATTGGCGGCGGCCGAGATGCCCATCAAAATAAAACAAAAATCACTTTTCCTAACTCGTTGCATTGCTAGATAAAAAAAAAGTGAGGGAAGCAGAGTGCAACACCTCAACGCCACAATCCACCTAGTTGTGCCAGGTGCAATAGGTGGCTGCACAGAGCCTTAGGCCTAATGAGTCGCTCGACAGCAACCGGCATCCACCCAGCACCCAGCCTAGGCGCAGAAGAAGCAGCCGCGAGGAGACATCCACTCTGTGAGGTGGCCCTATCGCTCGCCGCACACAGCAGCTTACCGAGTGATCGGCGTCCACCGTCCCGGCGTCGAGCCGCAATACAAGTCAGCAACGACGCCCGGCTCCCTGAGCCTAAAGAGATAGAAGAAGCTATTTACAGAAGGGGCACGACACCGTTGAAGGGATGGGATGCTTACCGCTGCTGTATTTCCAGGTTGCGTTCCTCAGCGCTTGATCGACGTGGCTTCTCGTACGGTGGCCGTGCAGTTTTGGCCATGAAGTTCCGCTCCCGCTTCTAAGCGTGCAGGGATGGTCAGAGCTGGTTCCTTCGGCTACCGGTGGCCCGCGACACGGTTCTCTCGTGAACCCCATCGCAGATTATGACTCCGGATACAGCGGCCTGCCAGACAACACCTCGGTTACGTTCCTCGGTGACCTGCCTTCGAGGGTTCTCGAACATTGGCCGCGCTGCCTTGATCAGGCAGTTCCGTTTCCGAAAGTGCAAAGATGGCCACTATTGGTTCCTTCGGTTACTGGCAGCTGGCAACATGGTTCACTCCCAGATGCCCTTGCAAGCCATGACGTAGGATATATAAGCCAGCCATGCTCCAATTCGGTTGGGCACGACACCATTGAAGGGATGGGATGCTTACCGCTGCTGTATTTCCAGGTTGCGTTCCTCAGCGCTTGGTCGACGTGGCTTCTCGTACGGTGGCCGTGCAGTTTTGG
This sequence comes from Rhipicephalus annulatus, assembly GCA_013436015.1. Classification (NCBI taxonomy): domain Eukaryota; kingdom Metazoa; phylum Arthropoda; class Arachnida; order Ixodida; family Ixodidae; genus Rhipicephalus; species Rhipicephalus annulatus. The sequence continues at coordinate 105,970 of WOVY01002308.1, read as the reverse complement.
CCATGAAGTTCCGCTCTCGCTTCTAAGCGTGCAGGGATGGTCAGAGCTGGTTCCTTCGGCTACCGGCGGCCCGCGACACAATTCTCTCGTGAACGCCATCGCAGATTATGACTCCAGATACAGCGGCCTGCCAGACAACACCTCGGTTACGTTCCTCGGTGACCTGCCTTCGAGGGTTCTCGAACATTGGCCACGCTGCCTTGATCAGGCAGTTCCGTTTTGGTTCTCTCGGTTACTGGCAGTTGGCAACATGGTTCACTCCCAGATGTCCTCGCAAGCCATGACGTAGGATATATAAGGCAGCCATGCTCCAATTCGGTTGGTCACGACACCGTTCAAGGGATGGGACGCTTACCGCTGCTGTATTTCCAGGTTGGTTACTTCAAAGATGCTTCCTGTTTAAAAAGTAGCAATTACTGCCTTGTTGCGGTGTCGTGCCCTCCTTACCTGCCTGATAAGATGTTTCGTACATTGCTGTTTCTTTCATGTCCGCGCCAGAAGTTTGCATCGTTGTTGTTGTTGCTTTCAGGTGACATTGAATGTAATCCCGGCCCTGGCGTCGAGGAAACACTCGCAGTTGTTCTTGACACAGTGCGTAGGCTGTAAGCGGGTCAGAATACAATAATTGGTGAAATTAAGGGGCTAAAAGAAAAACAGGATGCTACTGATAAAGAAATCAAAAGCTTGACCATGAGAGTGGTCACTCTGGAAGCAAAGCTGGTTTCTAATGCCCCTCCGTCATCCAACTTTGCTGATGGTGCTATTGGTTCTATTTCTGACCAGCTTCAAGCAGTAGTATTAAGGTGTGATGAAGCGGAAAATAGAATGCGACGGTGCAACTTGTTGTTTTTTGGAATTCCCGATGAGGACAAAGAAAGCTGGGAAACTTCTGAAAATAAAATTATTGCGGTATGCTCAGATAAGTTAGCGATCACCACTACCAGTTCTCAATATGAACGTGTGCACCGGCTGGGTAAATTTGCTTCAAACAAATGTAGGCCGATAAATGCTAAGTTTACGTTTTTTAAGGACAAACAAGCAATCCTCGCCGGTGCACATCGGCTGAAAAATACTGGCTTCTCTATTAGAGAAGATTTTTCCCAAGCAACACGGCAAGCGCGCAGGAAACTGCTTCAGTTTGCTAGGGAACGGAATTGTCCTTTCAAACTAAATGTCGACCAACTTCGTATCGATACTACTACATATATCTATGACACTTGTTCTGACACCGTAGTAACCGCTAGATGGCTAGTTGCCGATGTACGCAGTGCTAATGTTCAGCAGCCGTCTACTTCATGTTCTCCTTCACTTTCAGTATCATTTACTAATATTCGCAGTTTGTTACCGAAACGTGTCTTGCTTGATTCATATCTCGAGGATAGTAAATCAGATATTCTATTGCTAACCGAGACTTGGCTTCACGCTGACGTATGCGACACTGAGCTATATCATGCTTCAAATCAGTACTCCATTTATCGCCATGACCGGGCACATAAAAGGGGTGGCGGCGTGCTGTTAGCCATCAATTGAACTATATCTTCTTTCCTTGTCGATACTGACACTCCCCATGATATAGTCTGGGTCGCCTGTCCTACCTTAGCTGGAAAATTATTCATGGGCGTATGCTATCGCCCTCCGTCCTCTGACCGCCTTTTCGTGTCTGAGCTTCACAGAAGTATTTCCAGGGCTCTTGACCTGTTTCCCACCAGAAAAAATTACTTATTCGGTGATTTTAATTTTCCTGATATTAATTGGTCTCGCACGTCTTCTTCAAACAGTACGTCAAGTGAATTCATCGAACTATGTCTTGACTTCGATTTCACCCAGCTTGTCTCAGAGCCCACTTGCGATACTAATATTTTAGATCTTATTCTGACAACAGAGCCACATACCATAGGTAGAATTGTGCAATTAGATGGTTTTAGCGATCACAACCTTCTACAGTTTTCAATTAATATTCCACTAAAATTTCCGGGTGTTCAGCGCAAGGTAATCAGGGATTATAGCAAGGCAAATTACGATCTAATGAACTCTGAACTTGATGTCTTCCTACGCAATACATTTCTTGCCTCATTCACCAACAGGTCTGTTCAGGATAACTGGAATTCCTTTAGAAACATTATAGCGCTCCTCATAGATAAATATGTTCCACTAATAACAATCTCTAACGACAAATCCAACCCATGGTTTAATAAATCGCTTAGATCGCTCAGAATTAAAAAGAAAAGGTTATATGCTTCAGCTAAAAGGTAATCATCTTCTAAGTCATGGTCTATGTATAAACACTGTTTAAAATCTTACTGTCTTGCGATTAGCGAAGCGAAAAAGAAATATTTTTCTGCCGACCTGTCTTCACTTTTACTGACTAACCCTAAAAAGTTTTGGCGTGCCATTTCGCCTGACCGTGGCAGTGACATTGTTACATTACATAACGCCGATAATGTTCCTGTCTCTGCATCTGAGTGTGCTTCAACCTTCAATTTGTTTTTTCGCTCGGTTTTTACTAATGAAGACTTTTCTTCAGTTCCCTGTGTCCCCGATCGTGAGTACTGCTTCATGTCTCCTATCATTGTTACTGTTGAAGGCATATCTAAACTTATACACGGTCTAAAGCTGTCTACATCGTGTGGTGTTGACAATATTAATTCCAAGGTACTTAAAAACACATCCGCTACCTCCAGTCAAATTTTATGCCACATTTTTCAACAGTCTTCTGGTCAACTTCCCACTGACTGGAAGATAGCAAAGGTTATTCCGATATTCAAGGATGGTAACAAACACACACCCGGTAACTACCGCCCCATTTCGCTAACATGCATCTGTTGCAAGCTGCTTGGACACATCATCACCTCTCATATATACAGCCATCTTGAGTCAAATAACTTCTTCTTTCTAAATCAGCATGGTTTTCAGAAAGCGTTATCTTGTGATACTCAGCTATTAGAATTTACGTCTGATTTACATAACGGCATGAATAGTAATAAAATTGTTGACTGCATCTTTTTAGACTATGCAAAAGCATTTGACAGAGTTGCCCATTGTCGCCTAATAGCTAAGCTGTCTGCACTTAAACTCGACTCATCAACATTATCTTGGCTTAGAAATTTTTTGTCCAATCGACAGCAGTTTACATTTGTCAATAACTTCAGCTCGTATACTTCATTTGTTTCATCAGGTGTGCCCCAGGTCAGTGTATTAGGCCCTCTTCTTTTTCTGATTTATAATAATGATTTGCTTTGTAACATTTCTTCCTCAATTCGTCTTTTCGCGGATGACTGCATAGTGTACAGAACTATCAACTCTGAAGAAGACCTTGTACATTTACAAAAGGACCTCGACTTAATAAATCAGTGGTGTGATCGTTGGCAAATGACGCTTAACACATCTAAGTGCTGCGTACTTTTTTTCACCTGTAGGAAATCAGTTTTTAACTTTTCTTACTCTATCTGTTCAGCTGTAATTCCCCGTTCATCTACATACAAATACCTTGGTGTCCATCTTTGTACTAATCTTGCCTGGTGTACTCACATCGACAAGATATGCGCGAAAGCAAACAGAACTCTGGGATTCTTGCGCCGGAATCTGCATCATTCCTCATCTACCATTCGGCAGCAGGCCTACCAAACGTTTGTACGTCCTCAGCTGGAATACGCTTCATCGATCTGGTCTCCGCATCAACAATACCTAATAGATAAACTGGAATCCATCCAAAATCGTGCAGCCCGCTTCATCACTTCAATGTATAACCACCACTCCGGCATCACCCAAATCAAACGTGATATTGCCCTTACTAACTAGGATTCCCGCCGCTCTGTCACACGTCTATGCCTCCTCCATAAGTACTACTACAACTCATGGACCAGTCGTCTATCGCTTGACATTCCTTCGCGTACATCTAGTCGACTTCATAATCATCTCAGTTTCAGATGCATCTTCGGCAACACACAGTCATTCAATAATTCTGCATTGCCACGCGCCATCGCAGTTTGGAATAGCCTTCCGGATGTGAAATTGTTTCTTTGAGAGATGCGGCCGAATTTCGTGAGCTACTGCAAATTTATATGTTCTCTTGATTTTGTATAAAGATGCTTTATTTTTTTCATTTTGTATTTTGCTGCATTTGCTTATAGTGTTTGTTCTTCTCCCTTCCATTGTACAATTTTCTTTCTTTTCTTCGATATATTTCTTTTTATGCTTTATGTATTGTGATATTTTGTAACCCCCCCTACTCAATGCTCCTCTGGGGCCTGTAGGATAACATGAATAAAAAAAAAGATTGGACCACCCACGAGGCTTCCGTACTCACTCGCTTCGGGCCTGGCCTACAAACCACGTGCTCTAGGCCTTGCTCACCCCAGGATGCGGACCGCATGGCTCTCGTCCTAATTCAACAACGGTTTTGAAAACTCCAACAAAAAAGAACAATACTTGCGAGCAAAAAAAAAAAAACAACTCAACCTGCCGACAAGTTCAAACACGTCACAAGACCAATCTCGTCGCTTCTCAACAAAGCACACCGCCGACGCTAGCAATGAGAAGTCCCCCCGAGGCCTACTCCCCCGAGGCTCTAACAAAAGCTTGGACCGAACCGCAAAAACTGTTGTCTGACACTCCAAGAGCTCCACGTTGGGCAGCCAGTGTGGGGTCTCGGAATGGTGAGCGAGCACCATGCTACGCTCTTAGACTGAACGGACACAGAAGACACTGTCGGTACAAACCAAAGAACATACACATATATACATTTCTTTAACTAATTTAGATGACGATATTGTCTGCCGAATGATACATGAATCGTAATTAACACGCTAGACTTCATTACACAATAACATGACAAACACACTATAACACATCGAAGGCAGCGGCGCCAACGCTTGACTTACCACGTGGGCCTACCCGGCGCGCAGGCCCGCGGTGCCCCGCGCCGAGGAGACCCACGCTTGAGACAACCGTTCGCAGCAACCGCCACGCGCATAAGGGGCACGCTCAACTCTTGCCCGTCACCAAGGCCTGCCTTCCGCCAGGGGTCACCGCCGGCACTACCACTCTACCAACAGTGGTACTCAACGCGAACACAACGCCATCTATCGCCCGGCGGTCGTCACCCGAAATGCGGCCTTGGGGCGAGGCACGTGCGCCACACGGTGCAGACAACTTTACAGGGGGCTGTCAGCACCCCCACACTGTTTGTGTCAACCCCCGTACAACGACTTGCACTCATGTTGGTGTTGCCCTCTGAGCAATCTCCCTCGTCTTATGAACTGCTGGCCTCAGTCTCGTTGTCACTACCGCTATCACTCCCATCATCATCATCATGATCATCATCGTCATCTAGGGTTCGTACAGGTCCTTGAAATCCTTGAAAACCTTTGAATTTGAAAAATGCATTTTCAAGGCCATTGAAAGTCCTAGAATTTTCGGCCATCCTTGAAAATCCTTGAATTCCCTGAGCAGTGCACTCTCGTATCAACATCGCGACCTCCTAAATGTGGTACATCGGTGTGTCAACCTGTCAAATTCCCCATTTTCGAAGCAGTAATGCGATGTGGGTCCACATGATCCCATTTTGCAAAAGTGAATGTGAAAAAAGTTAGTTAGTGGCGAGGGTGAAGCAGTGAATGTGATAGCAAGAAATTAGAATGTCACTTGAAGAAGGATAAGCAACCCCATACATGCAACGTGCCGCTCAAGCACAAAGGACGCACGAGGAGAAAGCGCACAGGACGAGTGCTGATGAACAACTGTCACAGCTCGACGCTGGAAGCGTGCTGCTTAAAGAAACCAAGAAGGGCGCTAGAAAGCAAACACATGTATCCACAGGATGAGTGTAAGTTAACCACTGTCACAGTTGTTACTTCTTGGTTGTTGAGCAACGTGCTGTGAGTGTAAAGTATGCACAAGCCGACACTCTTGATGGGGTGGTGCCATCAAATTCAAAGGCTATAGCCAGCACCGTGTGGGTTTAAGAATATATTTTAAGTCACTTCCCAAGTGTACCTTAATGCTCATTCTCCTAATCAAGGGCCATCGCGAGCACGTCCAACACTGCCGTAGCTCTATAGGAAGGGCAACGAAAGTTCTAGTGACGTCACACTAGATCTGTAGTGACCTCTGGACTTCCACCCTGTACATAACGGCTGCTGCAGGTAGCGGCAATTTTGTTTTGTACGTGCTTGTGTGGCACATGTGTGTGAGAGCTGACAATACTCAGCATGATGTGTACAAAGCTTTGTGATCATGTGACTAAGTCAGCTACACTACCTGCTACACGTACCTGCTACACTACCTGCTACAGTCAGCTACACGTACCTGCCCAACTCGGTGACCACAAACAGGAACTGAAACTTGTCCATATCAAAAAGGTGACAAATTATATAGCGAGACTAAAAGAATCTTGTTGCATATATTGTGCTTATTGGAGCTTTAAATAAAGATTGCAGCAAAGAGCACGCAAGCAACAAATATTGTGGCACGACCCCTTTAACACCCGACTACGCATGCGCGTTGAAGCCCATCAGCTCGTAACTTTCCAACATAGCACTGTGCCCTCTCCCAATGGAGAGTGTTGGAGAGGGTGCAAGAAGTTACTAAGACTACGCTTTTTTTTTGTAATTGCAATATTCATGTATTTATTGTAAGTGCAATAATACTGGTCATTTTTGAAAATTTTAGAATGAGAAATTTCAACTTCGCTTGCCTCTTTGAGTCCTTGAAGAACTTGGAACAGGTCCTGGAAAGTCCTTGAATATCCTTGAATTTTCGCTTCGGGAACCTGTACGAACCCTGTGATCCTGACTGCGCCCACTGCAGGGCAGAAGCCTTTCCCATGTCCCACCAGTCAACTCGGTCTTATGCTTGCTATTGCCACTTTATACCCGCAAACACCCTTATCTCATCTGCCCACTTAACTTTCTGTCTCGCCGTAGCCCCTTTGGTTATTACATGACATAGCCTTATGTTATTACATGACACACATCTCATGATTATCATGTTCGCACCAGTTACATACCTTTGTCATTCATTCACGTACCATAATACGAAATTTGGTATATGTGACGCTAGCAAAACGGTCATAAGTGCATCATGAGCGTGGAACGGTCATGTTGTTACATGACACGCATTTCATGATTTTCATGTTAGGGTCTGTCACTTGTGTTCGCCATGCAATCATCTCATACCATACCAGTTTTGCAACATGCCGTGCGAACGAAACCACCACAAGAGCTGCAGGACCAATAAATGTAAATAATGACATTCATGACATACATGTCATGATCTTCATGTTCATCATCATCATCATCATCAGCCTGACTACGTCCACTGCTGGACAAAGGTCAGTCCCATGTTCCGCCAGTTAACTCGGTCCTGTGCTTGCTGCTGCCAACTTTTGCCCGCATATTTTTTAATCTCATCTGCCCACGTAACCTTCTGTATCCCCGTAACTCTTGCCTTCTCTGGGAATCCAGTTAGTTACCCTTAATGACCAGCGGTTGTCCTGTCTACGCGCTGCATCCCCCGACCATGTCCATTTCCTCTTCTTGATTTCAACTATTATATCTTTAACCCATTTTTCTTTCCATTGCTCGCTGCGTCGTCGTCAATTTAAGCTGATCCCTCTTTGTAAGTCTCCAGCTTTCTGCTCCGTAGCTAAGTACCGGCAAGATACAGCTTTTATATGCCTTCCTCTTGAGGGATAGTGGCAATCTACCTGTCATAATTTGAGAGTGCTGGCCAAATGTGCTTTTCCCCATTCTTATTCTTCTAGTTACTTCAATCTCGTTGTTGGGCTCCGCGGTTATTACCTGCCCTAAGTAGACATAGTCTTTACAACTTGAAGTGAACTATTACCTATCTCAAAGTGCTGCTCTCTTCTGAGGTTGTTGTACATTACTTTCGTTTTATGCAGTATAATTTTAAGACCCACCTTTCTGCGCTCCTTGTCTAAATCAATAATCATGAGTTGCAATTCCTCCCCTGAGTTACTCAGCAATGCAACGTCATCAACGAAACGCAGGTTACTAAGGTACTCTCCATTAGCTCTTATCCCTAACTATTCCCATTTCAGGCTTCTGAAAACCTCCTGTAAGTACGCGGTAAATAGCATTCGGGAGATTATATCCCCCTGCCTTACACCCTTCTTGATTGATATTCTGTTGCTTTCTTTATGAAGCACTATGGTAGCAGTTGAGCCTCTGTATATTTCTTCAAGGATATTTATATGTGCTTCATCGACGCTCTGATTCCGCAGTGTCTGTATGACTGCTGATATTTCTATTGAATCAAACGCCTTCTCGAAATCTATGAAGGAGATGTATAGTGTTTGGTTGTATTCTGAGCATTTCTCTATTACCTGATTGATAGTATAAATGTGGTCGATTGTTGAGTTGCCTGTTTCAAATCCTGCTTGTTTCTTTGGTTGATTGAATTCTAATGTTTTCTTAACTCTGTTAGCAATTACCTTTGTAAATAGCTTACATACTGCGGAGAGCAAGCTGATCGGCTTGTAATTCTTCAAGTCCTTGTCATCTCCTTTCTTATGTATTAAGATGATGTTAGCATTCTTCCAAGACTCTGGTACTCTTCCCATCAGGAGACACCTCGTAAACAGAGTGGCTAGTTTTTGTAACGCCATCTGTCCTCCATATTTCAGCAGATCTGATGTTACTTGATCCTCACCAGCAGCTTTGCCTCTTTGAATGCTCTCCAAGGCTTTTCTGTTTTCTTCTATCACTACTGCAGACCAGGCAGTAGGAGATTATGCATTGGTACTAGAAATGCAAGACATTTTCATGTTATAGTCAGTCAAATATGTTCTTCATACAGTCATGGTATGCCATACCAAGTTTGGTATCGATACCATTATCGAAACGGCCAGGAGAGCTTCAAAGTCATTGGCAGCTAGATGGGTGGATGGATTAGATTGGATTGGATGGGTCGGTCGGTCCCACTGCAGGGCAAAGGCCTCTCGGTCGGTCGGTCGGTCGGTCGGACGAACGAACTAATGGACAGATGAACGGACCCGTTCAAATTCGCCGAAGCTCGCTAAGAAATGCTTCGCATTTAAAATGCGGCATAGACTGAACTTTCTGACAGCTTTGAATGAAACCGATTCCCACAGTTCATGGGAATCAGCCGAATTCGATGTGAAACTGTTGTATGCCGAGCTCCACTGAGACTTCAGTGGCGTATTCCCATCACGGGAACAATGTTTCTGATCGTTTGTCAAAGAAAAGAAAAGTTCAGTTAAAGGGCATCGAAACCGACTCAATCCACCGCCAATAAAGCTGAGCACGCTATCCACTGCACAATGGCCACAGATTCTTACTGCTATATAAACACGCCTTATATATTTTGCACTTTCCTCTTTGAGTGCTCTTCGTCATCGGGGTAGTGCCACTCTGTTGAAGCGGTGGTTAAAGTGGATATGTGGGGTTTAACGTCCCAAAACAACCATATGATTACGAGAGATGCGTGAAGCGGTAAAGTAATACATCGCTACTGTGGCTTCCGTGATTAGCACTTGCAATGCATACTGCTACGTGTTGGTTCTATTCGGCGCGTTTTGAGTACAAGTGCCTTAACACACTGCGAGGTCGCAACTTTAGCTCGAGAATCGGTCTCGCGCATAGCGTCCATCAAAACCGAAAAATAGCCCTTTGACATGCGCCTGCCTCGCGTGGATGTAACAGCGCGTTGCTCGCTTATGTGCGCTACAAGAAACATCGCAGTAAGGCAACAACGACGCGCTTTCTTAGATACCACGAAGTTCAATCACGCTTTGACAAACCGAGGAATGGTGCCCTTAGTCCAATTTCTGTGTCCAAGTAGCAGTAGCAGTAGCAGTAGCAGTAGCAGTAGCAGTAGTAGTAGTAGTAGTAGTAGCAGTAGCAGTAGCAGTAGCAGTAGCAGTAGTAGTAGTAGTAGTAGTAGTAGTCATTTCTTCTTTTTGATTTCAACTATGATATCCTTAACCCCTGTTTACGCCCTTACCCACTCTGATCACTCCGTATCTCACTCCCGGAATTGAAGTAAACTGTGTTTGAAGGAACCACTGCTTGAAGAGCTGTACGATGATGATGATGAAAGGCTTCTTTCCCACAACAGCGCATGAGCAATGCATGTATTGGACAACATTTTGTAACTGCCATTTCATAAAACAATGTGAAATGGCAGTTAAAATTAAAGAAATCGTGAAGCAAGGGCTGCCATCTGCGAAGCGACACACAAACTTGCTTGGATGCGAGTGAGTCTCAATCAAAACATTCATGGGTAGATACAAAAGTATGGTAGGAAGGGAAAGATGGAAGGTTGCAAGAAAAAATTCATATACAGGACTTGTGTGCTAGATTCAGCGTTTCTCATCTTTTAATTCAAAGCTAGAACAATGCAGTTCTGGCCTTGAAGAAGACGAGTCCACTTGTTGAAATGTTGGCTGGAGCACACAATACCTGATTATGTATTTTTTTATCATGGATAGATATTAGTATGTGGACAAGTGAACAAGCCACATTCATCCAAATTGTTGCAGGGGTGAAAGGTTCCGTGTCTCAAACTGTAACCATCTGACAACAACTTGCACTCCATTATAAAATACTTGTCCGTAAATCTCATAGCCATAAAGCCTTGGTTTATTACTGTCCAGGTACTGCAGCATATTGCTCTAAATGTATCGAATACAGTGCTTATATTGGCCACATTTACTTTGATATTTTGTCGTTTAATATGGAGACCTGGGCTGGAACGCATGTTATTTGCCAGACTCTCTGAGCATTTCTGCATTTTTCAGGATTTTTTAAAGAATGCGAATAGTGATGTGATGCAGCAAAGAAAATGGGTGTGGCCACTACCACATCATGTTTGCTGGGCACATGTTTGGCCTTGGGTGTAAATACAGCATCTCTCTATCATGCATTGGTAGCTTGTTTGTCCACTAGTGTGGCCAAATACAAGCAGCTTGTCATGTGACACTTCTTCATATATGACACGCTTTTTGTTGCCTTGAAGAGTAGTTGTCATCATGGAAAGAGGTTATATTTTTCAATTGACTCCGTCGAAGATAAGGTGCCAGTTCAATAATAATTTTGATGAATTACCCGAGTGCATAGTTGTCATAAAGGGCCTTGAACATTACAAACTTAGCAACATTCTTGTAATGTGCTCATAAAATTTGATTAACCTTGTTACAGCCAAAGTGTTACAATCTTGCATGACAACAGTGCACAGTCAATAGTGGATCTACCGCTTCATGCACATCCAGTAAAACGCCATCCTACTCACCATTTTCTCTAATGTAGCACATTGCACTGCAAAATTGAATGCATAACCATGTGAATATTCAGAAAATGTAGTTTGTTGGAGCTTCTGTTCATTGTTTATTGGCAGTGTTGTTGATGTAGTTCTTATTCGCTTCCAGGTGGCACTGCAGTTCCCTGATGGAATGCTGGTCAACTCTGTGAGCATCACCCTGGCCCTCCAGGCTAGTGTTCCAGCTGAACTCTTCATCCTGGGTGACACATCCTACGGAAGGTGCATGACAGTTTCTCTAGAGTTGACTTTTCTTCTCCCACTTATGGAGCAGTGCCACCCTAGAAGACGAGTTCAGGGTGGCACCAAAAGTTTCCAGGCTAGTCTTGTTTACTAGAAACCCCTTTATTTATCTGCATACACACATTTTTGCATTGACAGCAGTTCACACTGTACAATTGCTTGTGGCACGCTGACTTCCAAGGAAAGTAGGTGCACCCTTTTGCAGTGTGTTCCAGAAATGCACTGCATCTCTGCAAGAACATCAGAATGATGATTTATAAGCTTCATAAACTTCATGAAGATAATCCCATTCTTTATAAACTTCATGAAGATAATCCCATCTGCACCAAACAAATCTGAAGTGTACAAAACATGAAAAAGAGTATTGTGTCTCACGAAAAACTCACGTGTGAGGATAGACATTGGGATTATGGACCATCTAGGATGCATATGTATCTGTAGTCGCCGAATATCCTCTTTCAGTTACACTAATTAAAACTTGCAGCATGACTCGCTTTTCATGGTCTGACAGCTGAGGACGAATTTTGGTGCATGATGCCCTGAATGTAGAAAAGGTGATAAATAGGCTTGTGTGAATAATCTTTTGAATGCTTCGAATGTACGAACTAATAGTGAAGTACTCGAATTCGTTTTGGTTCGAATTTAAAAGATTGAAAATTTCGAAGTATTCGCAATGAACGAATAGGTGTATAGTAATCCGCATGTAAGAGCCTGTAAAGGAAGTTTAACTGGAGTGTCGAAGTGTTAAGCTGTGAAAGCACCCATCCAGTAGAAATCTGCCTTGCCGCGAAGCCTTTCTTAAAATTTAAAGGGGCCCTACAATACTTTTTGAGCATGGTCAGAAAACGCTGCCGATCGGTAGTCGAGGCTACCGGGAACATGCGAGCCAAATATTATAGCGCAGCACGCATCCTGCAATTTACTATAAATTCTCAAAGCCAGCTGAAAATTACTCTCTTTTCTGGGCATATGAAATCAGAAGCTAAAAATCACTCGTCACAGCCATTGCATCAGCCATTGGCTGATTTGAACATGGCGCACTTGGTTGTCACTGAGGTCGTAGCGGGAGGCCGCGACGTGTCCACGCGTGCGCGCTCGATCACACTAAAAATCCGTGTATTCGAAGAAAAAAAAAAGGTGCTCAAGGTCATAAGGCGCACATGACTTAGTTTCTTTCTCCATACCATCTCTCCCTGCTTAGCTTCCAGCGCTTTCGTCGGGACAAGAAGGGATAATGCAATTGCAGCGTGTGACAAATCTTTGCAATTCCTCTTGTACTGGATAGATTGAATTAATTAATTAATTAATTAACTTTATGTGAAGTTCGACAGTGTCCTCCAGGAGAGGCGTGCAGAAGAGAAATTAACTCCTGTCACTTCTCACCCTTTGTCGGTTATGACGGCGTTGCCTCAGATAACCGCTTGAAAGTCCTTGGACCCGTGCGGCATCTGATTCTGAAAATTTTTGCGGCGGTGAATTCCTAACACAATAGGCTTCTTTAGTGAATACATTCTATGGCTACTTTAAAAAGTGTTGCAGGGCTCTTTTAAATGAATATATAGCCCTCAAATCGATTCATCATTTTATTAAGCTTAGAAGCTTGTTATGATGGCTTATATGCTCTTAGTATAATAAGTTTTATAAATGTTACATATTTTACAGGTTATCACCAGCATTCTACAGAAACTCGAGTCCCGCTACTACTCAAGGTTGTTTAGACTTCTCTTGAACGAAAAAAAAAACAAAATGACATTTTCATAAAGCCCCTATTTCAATTTGAAAATTGTGCAGGTCATGATAAATATTGCCACGTTGCTTTCCTCAACTTTTGTTATCACCCTGTCACACTACGTTTAGCGCAAACTGTGCCTACTATATGTTCGAGAAGCTTCGAGGTTTTGGTAGATTGTTTTGCTAAAATTATAAAATTACGCCCACATCGGGAACGTCACAGATTATTCGGGAATCTATGTCGCCGCTAGCGATAACGGTACAATATTCGATGGCAATGGTATGAATGTCAACACGATTTGTCACTTTTCAGTTGATTGACGGCTCTGTTCGCCGCTGTCAGTGCCAATGTCTTACTTTTTTTTACGTGGCCACAAGTTCAGCACGAATAAACAGTTCCTTCTTCGACCTAGAGTCTGCTCCCTTCGTTCACGTCACGACCCCGTGACATCTGGTGGAGGTGCTGCTTCGTATTGCTGCACCACAGCCCGCGATTGTGCTGCAGCAGCCAAGGGAACGACCTACTTTCCACGGGTCATCGTTCAAAGTCTCGGAGACCTGGCTAGAGACCTACAACCGAGTGGCGGCCCTCAACCACTGGGATGCAGAAGAAAAGCTCCAACGTGTCTACTTTTCTCTGGAAGATGCGGCAAAAACCTGGTTCAAGAATGGTGAGTCTGCCTTTCAAACGTAGGACTCTTGCTGCGGCGTATTCCTGCAAACGTGTCGTCACTTGCAAAGAGAAGGACGCTGCGTTGCTGGAGACCCGGGTGCTGCTGCCCAATGACAATGTCACCATTTTCACAGAAGAAATGACCTGCCTCTTCCACCACGCTGACCCCAACATGTCCGAGGAGAAGAAAGTCTGGTTGCTCATGCGAAGGGTGAAGCACAATCTCTCTGCTGGGCTGGTGCAGAACCCACCAAACACCATTCAAGAGTTTGTCTCAGAGGCCACGACAATTGAAAAGACTTTAGAAATGCGTACCCGCCAGTACGATCACCGATCGCGGCAGCTGTTCATGCCCTCAGCTCAGACAACATATGTGAAACGATCCGAGCGATCGTACAGGAAAAGCATGGTAAATGGTCGCCGGCCTCACAGCATCCCGTAGACCCCATCGCCAACGTTGTACGCTAGGAAGTCCAGCAATTTTTCCGGACACCCGAACCAGTGCAGCCTGAGCCACAAGCCATGAGCTATGCTGCTGCAGCCCGCTGTCATGCCCCTCCTCCACCCCCATGCCGAAACGTTGCCCCGTAACACTTCCGTCGCGAGACGTCACCGCCGTCTTACCATTTGGCAGGGAGCCAGCGCAGTGCGCCGAGAAAAACCGATGTTTGGGGGGCACGTGACAACTGCCCGCTCTGCTCCAAGAAACACCAATGTTTGGCGGGCACCTGACAACTGCCCGCTCTGCTACCACTGCGGTGAGGCCAGGCACACCTACCGCCATTACCAGTACTGTCAAATGGGCCTACAGGGCTTCAGCATCAATGCGCCGTTCCCACAACGGGGTGAACGATCGCATGACATCGCCGACTACCTTGCGGGAGCACAGTTGACACGCCAACTACCTTATAGTTCGTTGTCGCCATGTCGCTACATCTCACCGCACCGTGGGCAGTACACCAGCTCTGTTCGGAGCCGAACTTCGAGCCCTTATTTGGAAAACTAAGGGCAGCAACTGATGGAGATGCGGTTGCTGTACGACCAACTACCAAAGATCCTTCACCGCCGCCGCCAAGAAATCGAAAGCACCCACCGCAAGACAAAAAGGGTCTTGATGTCGAAGCTTCAGAGCCTGCAGAAAACGTCACGACGCAACGTGGAAGCAGCGGAGCAAACCGTCATAGCCGTGATCCGACGCCGCGACCCGACCGCAACGCAACCTCGACATTCTCATCGACGGCCACAGCGTCACAGCTCTTGTTGACACTGGAGCCGACTATTCCGTCATCAGTGGGACTTTCGCCATGAAGTTGAAGAAAGTTAGGACTGCTTGGGAAGGCCCGGAAATCCGTACAGCCCGAGGTCACCTAGTAACGCCAGCGGGAATCTGCGCAGCCAGAGTGACCATTAACAGTTGCATTTATCTCGCAAGGTTCATCGCACTGCAGCATTGCTGGAGAGATGTTATTCTTGGAATGGACTTCCTGAACCTCCATGGTGCGGTCATCGACCTGAGAGCAAAGTCGATTACACTATCATAGAAAAAGCACTACCGCCACACACGCCATCAGGAAGCCGTGCCCTGAATGTGCTGGAAGAAGAAGTCATCGTCCCTCTCGCTCAAGCGTCATCATTTACGTCGGCACCCCTAAACCAGAAGACTTCAAAGGCGTTGTTGAAGGCAATTGGCACCTCAATATTTGTGTTGCAAGAATAGCTGAGCTAAGGGAAGGAAAAGCAACAGTTATGCTCACGAATTTCAGCAACGAGTACAAAGACGTGAACAAAGGTACAACGGTCGGCTACGTCGAAAAAATTATACAAGTCACAAATGCTTTTGCCCTCGCTAATTCTACAGAACTTACTCCGTGGAACAAAGCTCCTCACGCAGCTTTCGACGTCAATCTGAGCCTTCCGAAGCATAAGCAAGAACAGCTCAAGGCCCTGCTCCTGCAATACAAGGACTGCTTTTCGTTGTCGTAGAAAACTCGCCAGACCGCAGTCGCGAAACATGGCATAATAACAGAGGAAAACGCCAGATCACTACGGCAGAGGCCCTACAGAGCTTCGATGCGAGAATGCGAGGCCGCTAAAAGACAAGTCGACGAAATGCTATGTGATTACATCATCCAACCGTCTAAGAGTCCGTGAGCGTCACGTGTGGTGTTAGTGAAAAAGAAGGACGGAATTCTATGTTCCTGCGTCATTATCGCCGCCTCAACAAAATCACAAAAAATGATGTTTATTCTTTCCCACGGATAGAAGACACCTTGGATCAGCTCCACAACACGAAGTACTTTTCGTTGATGGACCTCAAGACTGGCTACTGGCAAATCGAAGTCGACGAGAAAGATCAAGAAAAAACGGTGTTTATAACGCCAGACGGCTTTTTCGAGTTCAAACTTATGTCCTTCAGTCTTTGCTTGGCACCTGTAGCTTTTCAATACGTTGTGGACACAGTGCTGGCAGGATTGAAGTGGCAGACTTGTCTCGTTTACTTAGACGACATCGTCATGTTTTCCTCAAGCTTCGACGAGCATATTTGGTGCCTTGAAACTGTACTTCAGGCCATCAAGACTTCCGGACTAGCCCTGAAACCAGAAAAATGCCACTTTGCTTGCGAGAAACTGTTGTTCTTGGGCCACGTGATGAGCAAGTCCGGAGTAAGACCCTATCCACAGAAGACAGCCGCCATCATTGCATTTCCGCTGCCAGCTGACAAAAAGGCCGTGTGTCGATTTTTCGGTCTGTGCGCCTATTACAGGCGCTTCATCAAAAACTTTGCCCGCATCGCCGAGCCACCTTCTAACCTTACGGGGACTGATGTCGAGTTCAAGTGGCAAACCCCACAGGAGGAAGCATTTGGGGAACTAAAATGACGTTAACAGACGCCTCCGTTACTCGAGCATTTCGCCGAAAACGCCGAAACAGAAGTGCACATTGACGCAAGCAGTGTAGGACTCAGTGTTGTCCTTGTGCAGAAAACTGACGGACTGGAGAAGGTTATTAGTTACGCTAGCCGGTCACTATCCAAAGCAGGAAGCAATTATTCCACCACAGAAAAAGAGTGCCTTGCCATCATCTGGGCGACATCAAAGTTTCATCCTTACCTCTACTGCAGGCCCTCAAAAGTTGTGAGCGACCACCACACTTTGTGTTGGCTAACTAACTGAAGGACCCTTCAGGTCGCCATGCCTGATGGAGCCTGAGAGTTCAAAAATACGACATTACCGCCATTTACAAGTCCGGCAGAAAACACTTCGACGTCAACTGCCTGTCGCGAGCGCCCGTCGACCCATCACCGCCGAAAGACCTGATTGGTGACTGCTTCTTGGGAACTATAACTGCCTACGACTTTGCTGAACGCTAGCGGGCTGACTTAGAACATAGGGGCTAGTCGAATACCTTGAGGGCAGGACCTCCATTGTTCCGAAGGTATTTAAACGGGCACTTAGGTACATCATTTTCACTGCGAAACGGCTTTCTGCAAATGAATAACACTTCTCGCCGCTTCGAGCCAAGTACCTTCTTGAGGTGCCTTCAGCTCTGCGGCCAGAACTCCTCCAGGCTCTGCACGATGATACAACGACAGGACACCTAGGTATTTCGCGCACGCTCGCAAGAATACAAGAAAGTGGCCGCAAGACCTTCGGAGGGCTAAGATTAGCCCTCCAAAAGTCTTGCGGCCACTCGTTATCAGCAGCTTCTTTGAGCAGGCTTCCTGTCTGATCAGCACTGGCTTCTCTGATCTAGTGCAACTTTTTGATGGCTGAAAAGTTGCTTAGGACAATTAAACAGGGTCGAGAAGCACTAGTGAACTGCGTGGCTAGTAGCTCAAGGCGCGTGGCTGTGATTCCCTATCTACATAGATTTTTGCAGAACTTGAAAAAGATAGGTGATATGTAAAAATGAAGGTTGTTTTCTCTGCCCCAGAAAAGCTTTCAGCGCTCTGCAAATGGGTGAATGCACAGTCCGCACGAAGGAGCTGCTGCAGAATCAAACATAAAAGGCTATTCATAGCATGTGTGATAGCCATCGTCTGTTTGCTCCCATTGTCATGCGGCAAGATGTATGTTGGACAAATGGGCCGGTGCCAGAATGAGCATTTAAAGGAGCATCATTATAACGTATACTCAGCTGTGCAAGGTCATTTGGGTATCCATTATAGAGATTGTGGTTGCAGACCGGAATTATAAAAGTGCACTGTTGTAGCCAAACACTGTCAGCAGCTAACACAAGAGATTATTAAGGTCAATCAAATGCAAATGCTGGGTGATTGATGTATCAGCATGCTTTCGCTTGCTTTGACTAAAAAAGAAATCGAGTTTCTGGCTTTGACACAATAAATTGTGAATTTGCGCTGAGGTGTGGTGTTGTATCCTTATAATGAGATGATGATTGCTTTACCATGATGCAATAGGTTGCGCAATTGCGCGGTGATGTTTTGTCATGAGTATATATTTCCAGCGTTTTCGTAAATAAACTTTCAGTTGAAGTCAGCGCTCTTTCTCTCTATGTCTCTTCATCTGTAGTTACATCATAACTACTCGTAGTCTTGCACTGTGCAAATATGTTGATTCCCAATCACCAACTAGCCCAAGCATCTGTCTTATAAAGTTACTTGCCACATCTTTGCTGGCAACAAATAGTTTTCGCTGAGCCAGGGCTGTTGCACCACTTGGTAAAGGAAATCGTATACACATGCATGCGTATGCAATTAGGCCACTGCTCTTCTCTTTTCTGCAGACATCTTCAGGAGATACTTGAACTGGTGTAGCACATTATGGTAATTGAGAAGAAATGGTTGAGGAGACCGACAAATGAGGACAGAGCACTAACTTTCAACTGAGCTTTAGTTGCAAATTGTATCATATATGTACACTTCTATCTCCAAAGAACAAAGATTACCTGAATGTATCGCCAAGATTAGACACCACCGTCGTAATGTCACATATCAAAGATTCATAGACGGTTCACCAAATTAAGGAAGGAAGATTCATGTCCAGATAAAGCCAACAAATGGGGACTGATACATGCATTGCCAGCTCTTGCTATACAGTGCACTTTAATTATTTCTCGAGTCATTTGTGATGAGTGCTTTCTTATCACTACGCATTGGTCAAAGAAAGGGAAGCATCCACAATTACGGCAGTAAACTCCAATGTGTCCCTGAATCGCTTTTTGCACATTGTAATGATGCTCTTGTAGCCTTTCATTAAGGCAGCATTCCATTTGGCCAGCATACCTTTTACCACATAAGAGTGGTATTGAGTAAACAACAGCACTTTCACATGGCATAAACCACATTTTGTCTTTGGTTGATCGGGCAGCAGCGTGTGATTGCAGGAGATTAACTGCTTTGCAAAGCCACTGTAACTTCTCCGGTGACGAAAACACTATTTTCAGGCTAGCTTTCTCGCCTATCTTTTTTAGTCAGTGGGAAACATCGTGCACGTAAGATAAAACTACGGGTCTTTTATGGTCCTTAGGTTCCAGGTGAGCCTTAGAGTTGCAGTCTTTCTTCATCTGTTTTAATAGCTCAGCTATAGAAGGTAGTAGGATAGCTGGGTACCCAGCACTCAAAAGCCATTCAGTTGGAGCTGCAAAGCTGCATCGCATGGTGACATGATTTCCTAAGGGAATCGATGAACTGTAAAGTAGCGCAAACTGCAGGGACGATAGGCAAATAGAGTTCGACACGCAAGTTGTTCAGCTGAAACTTGTTCCTTCGGAATGTCGTGGTTTTGAGGTTGGGAAGCTGCGCAGGTGTGCAGTTACCTATATATTTCACGAGTTTCTTCTATATAAATTCAGTTGAAAATGAGCACTTGTGTGTCGCAGCACTGTCTTTTTCTCAGGGCCTTGAAGTTTGCACGACTTAACAGCTCAATAGAATACCAACTAGCCCAAGCGAGCACATTGCTGAATTGATGAAACAAAGGTTAGTAATGATTTGCTGAAATAACTTAGAATGGGAAGAGTCTGGTTAGTAATGATTTACTTAAATAACTTAGAATGGGAAGAGTCAAAGGATAAAAGAGGTTGAGTTCAAGGTTCATATAGCCAGCACACATGGTCAGGTGTAAAAATCAAGTTCAAGTTTAAAAAGCGCTACCACTGAGCTACAGTGGCGGTCATCTCCCCGTCCATCCACTTTTTAGGGTATATATGTGCATTTATACGTGGGAGCATTTGTCAGCGCTGATTGTTGCCATTGCGGTGAGTGTGGAACACTCTTTTTGTCTGTTCGTCTCGCGCAGCACGATTGTCTCATTCTTTCAGACTTGGTGCCTTCAGGAAGTATATGAGGGATTACTGGTCAGCTGCCAGCTCATAATAAGATCTAGTACTACATGAATCCAAAAAGGTAACAAGAGTGTTCAACACTCGCCACAATGGCACCTTGCAGTGCTGACTGGAGCTTCCACATTTAATTTTCACATGTATATCCTATAGAGTGGAAGTAGGTATACTGCCACCATAGCTCAATGACAGAGCATTATGTATTATATCGAGGTTGCAGGTTTGGATCCTGCCAATGCCAAGTTATTGTTTTGTCCACTTTACTCTCTTCACATTTACATTGCATTTACTTCTAATAACATCCCCTATAGTTCTTCTCTTGGCATCATTGTCTGCTGGTCCTCATTAATATTAGTTATTAAGCTGAAACATTTAAATCTAGATACAAAGATGCTTAACTGGACTTGAGCTTTTCTTTCTAACCTAATACAGTTTGTTTCTGCTGACACTGTTGATTCACCCCTCCAGCCAGTGCTGTCCAGTGTTCCCCAAGGCTCTCTGTTGGCACGCTTGCTGTTCTTAATTTTCATGAACGACTTTCCAACTAACATTTCATTAAAGATATGGCTGTTTGCAGGTGACTGCATAATTTACCAAACTCTAACTAACCAAGACAGTGTTACCTTGCTATGGATGGGTTTAGATAACATGGTGTCAGTTATGAAACATGGAACTGAACATATCATAATGGATAAAGCTATCCTGATACATTTTTTGTGGTTGTTGTTATCCAGTGCTGTCCAGTGTTCCCCAATGCTCTGTGTTGGCACGCTTGCTGTTCTTAATTTTCATGAACGACTTTCCAACTAACATTTCATTAAAGATATGGCTGTTTGCAGGTGACTGCATAATTTACCGAACTATAACTAACCAAGACAGTGTTACCTTGCTATGGATGGGTTTAGATAACATGATGTCAGTTATGAAACATGGAACTGAACATCTCATAATGGCAAGCAGTGTGTTTGTGCCTTATCTCACTTGTATGTCAACAATATCATCTTAAATTAACGATACCTACCACGAGGCTGTTTCATCTTACAAATATCTAGGTGTTCCAATATCGTCATGGAACAATCCTTTGGAGTATTTCATCGCCAAGGCTAACTAATCACTTGGGTATTTTTTAAGAAACTTCTACATGGGGGCACACTCATCCCTTAAAAAACTTCTCTACACTAATTGCATTAGTTCATCTCCTGAGTACACATGATCAGTCTGCAATCTAGGTGGCACTATGCTAGCACATGAACTCGAAGCAATTCAGAATCATTCAATTCACTTTATGTTATCCAGTTAAAACTGCAAGGCCAGTGTTACTCTAATGAAGTCCAAGCCTAACCTTTCTGAAGTCACTGTTCGGCATGAAACAGCCCGGTTCAGTCTTTCATAAACTTTATTAACACAAAAATAACATTCGTGAACAGTTTTTTTTTATTTCTTTTGTTCATATCACTTGGAACTGACCACCTACAAAAAGTTCATGTTCCTTGCTGCAGAATTGTAACATATTCGCATGCCTTCATTCCAAGAACCACATCCTAGTGATTTGTATTGTCACAATTTGCTACCACTATTACCAATACACTAGAAAAATTAGAAAGGGGTGGAGCACATTTGGCAAGCATTCTCAAATCATGATAGGTAGATTGCCACTATCCCTCAAGAAGAAGGTATATAACAGTTGTATTTTACTGGTACTTACCTATAAAGCAGAAACCTGGAGGCTTACTAAGAGAATTCAACTTTGGAGGCTTACTAAGAGAATTCAACTTGAGGACAATACAGCAAGCAGAGGAAAGTAAAATGATCGGTGTAACCCTAAGAGACAAGAAAAGAGCAGAGTGTATCAGAAAACAAACTGGTTTTAAGGACGTTTTAGTCGAAATCAAGAAGAAAAAATGGTCATATGCAGGACACATAGCGCGAAGGCAAGATAACGGCTGGTCATTAAAGATCACAGACTGGACTCCCAGAGAAGGCAAGCAGGGGAAGGGGAGACGGAAAGTTAGGTGGGCAGATGAGATTAAGAAATTTGCGCGTATAAAATGGCAGCAGCAAGCACAGAGAGAGTTGACGGCCTGCAGTGGACGTAGTCAGCTTGACGACGATGATGATGCTTACCAACACATCGCGCTTTAGGGTTTTTTTGCAAAATATGCTTGGCACTGTTTCATCTTGCTTATGATATATATCATGTTTCCTTCTTTTGACTTGTTGCTTTTGTTCTTTGGTTTGGTCCTACATGTACTACTTGCATTATCACTACTGCTACACATTTTGTTCACATATCTGATATTGATCTGTTTTGACTAATGGTGGGAATTGTTCAAGTGTCATTCTTTTATTTTGTATCAAGTGCTGTTTCTATCCTTTCATATGTAATATGGCACTTCCTTCTACGATGTGCAAGCCCTGGTGGTAAAAGAAATAATTACTGTAATAATCAGCCCCTTTGGCCAGTTTCTGACTTTACGAGTATGTGCAATTCCAGTTGCTGTGTGGACGAAGTCGCTGCAGAGCATGTCGCAGCCGATGCCATTGTCCATTATGGCCACTCCTGCCTAAGTGTGCCATCGAGACTTCCTGTGCTCTTCATCTTGGGAAGGTCACCGTGCACCACTGAGGGACTGGAGCCGGGACTGCGTAGTGTCTTTCCTGACCCACATACCAGGATAGCTGTGCTTTTTGATACACAGTACGACCACTGCAAGTGTAAGTCATCCTTTGACACAAGTTAGTGACTGCCTAAAAATGCACCGACGAATGCCACATGGTATTTTATTTGAAATATGTATTTTGTGTACTAGCTAGCCACTTCGGCTAATTTTTGCGATGTCCCAGCATTGGTGTTCTATGTTGGCATCTTTAGGCAGTTGTTGGCATCCTTAGGCAGGATAGCGCAGTTGCATCACAATTGTCCTATCTTTCTGATAGCACAGTTGTGATGCACTTACTGTGTCTTTTACACTTGTTCTGAATTCTTAGATGGTTGTGAAGTGCTGGTGCGGCTTTGTTTGCAGAGTAACAGTGTGGGCTAAAAAAAAAAAAGAGGATACTCATGATTCTGTTGTGTTTACTTCATTATTTATATAGAATCAACACAAAAGTGCAGGTTTTCTACTGTTAGGTAGCTACGTTTAGGTTTGTTCGTTTTAATAGTTGTCAGAATCGTTATATCGGTCAGGCCTGGAATGGTATGTGATTGTGAAGGACAATACGAGGTGGAGGACAATACGACAAAGGAATTGTGAAGGACAAAGGAATTGTGAAGGACAATACGAGGGGCAACGCTGTGACGAATTGTGTGAGTGAAGAGGGAACGGCATTTTGTGAATAAAAAAAATTACACCATGTCCCGCTAAATGGAACCATGTGTAGATGCGAAGCAGCGAGCGCTAACGCTTACACTGGCGGCGGCGTTGACGCTGACGCTCATTGCGGTGTTGCACTGGAAACCTTGGCCGGCGCAGAGCACGCAGTGATGGACCGGTGTTTCCTACTGGAACATGCAATCACTTAATGGGCAGTGAGAGACAGAGGACTCAGATTGGGCACAAGGACCCACAGTTTGCTTCTAGTTAACGCACATGCTGCAAATTTTTATTGTTTAACAACACGCAGGAGAAATCTTCCACCGGCACTACCTTGGAGGTCAAGATTCAATGCCTAAAGAAAGAAGAAGGTGTTTAATGAGAAGAAGGAGGCGATGTCAGCCTGGAAAGCGAGTTTCTAGCCTGCTACTCCTCACGGGGATAAGGCAAAAAGAAAGAGAAAGAGGAGGGCATGATGAGGGTTGATTGTGATATAGCGCAATAAGTCACTGCACACATCGTCCCATTTGGTGTAGAACACGCACAAAAGTCTCCAAAGACGGGATCATAACCTGTCTTGCTTAGAAATATGAGCAAGCCCTTTAATCTGCATTGGATGTGACCTACACATTCCTAAGCACCCAGAAGTTTCTCTTCGGAAAAGGGTCGGCAGTCTAGGCGATTTGTGAGGTGCTTTAGTGATTGTCCTTTGACGGCACTAATCGCATATTGTCACGCAGCAAAGGACGACGCAGTTGTCTATGAGGAAAACAAGTTTATTGGAGCGTACCTGTGCTCCCCTAACAACTGAAAAAATACACAGGCGGCGAAGCAGCGGCCAGCAATACGACGGGCACGCTAGTGAGCGTCGGCGATCGAATGACGCCGCATGGGCTGTGCGGGAATTTATATCCCTCGGCGCGAGGGTTTCTCGAATAGTCGAATTGTATCGAGAACGCCATGATAGCGTTTGTTAGAAACGCTGTTCGTTCGAACAGCGCCTCTAACAAACAACGCTTGAAGCGTTGTTTCTATCGAACAACGCTTCAGGCGTTGTTCGATAGCGTTTGTTTGAAACGCTGTGGTAGCGTTTGTTCAAAACGCTGTGAAAACGGCGATAGCACATTGTGTTTGTTTCCGGCGCAGCCAGGCCGAAAAAACAAAACACAAATAAACAAACCCAATGCATGGTTCGAGGCATTACCCCCCTCTAAGAGTGCATCACCCCGATGCTAACATAAGGGACAGTCCACACAAATTAAAATAAAAGTTCGTCATCGTCCGTAGAAAGGTTTTAAGCGAACCACATGGACGACTTCGGGCCGCGTGCGTCGTCGTGATGTACGGAAGTCCC
Organism: Rhipicephalus annulatus; assembly: GCA_013436015.1. Classification (NCBI taxonomy): domain Eukaryota; kingdom Metazoa; phylum Arthropoda; class Arachnida; order Ixodida; family Ixodidae; genus Rhipicephalus; species Rhipicephalus annulatus. Next base: position 81,051 of record WOVY01002308.1, on the reverse strand, counting down.
CATCGGGGATCACTTCGTACGTTAGTTCGCCAACACGTCGTAGAATCTGGTAGGGTCCGAAATAGCGTCGTAGAAGTTTCTCACTGAGTCCACGTCGTCGAATGGGAGTCCAAACCCACACACGATCTCCAGGATGGTACTCGGCGTCTCGGCGTCGGAGATCGTAGCGTCCGGCATCCACCAGTTGCTGGTCCGTTATACGAGCTCGAGCGAGCTGGCGGGCCTCCTCCGCACGTTGGAGGTATCCTTGGACGTCGGCGTTGAGGTCGTCGTCTTCTACGTGCGGAAGCATGGCGTCGAGCATCGTAGTCGGCCGTCTTCCGTAGACGAGCTCGAACGGTGTCATCTGCGTGGTTTCTTGAATAGCCGTGTTGTACGCAAACATGACGTACGGGAGGACTTCGTCCCACGTCTTATGTTCAACGTCGACGTACATAGACAGCATATCCGCGATTGTCTTATTGAGCCGTTCTATTAGTCCATTCGTTTGGGGGTGGTACGCCGTCGTTCTTCAGTGATCTGTGTTGCTGTAGCGTAAGATTCCTTGCATGAGCTCCGCAGTGAAGCTCGTTCCGCGGTCCGTGATTAGGACCTCAGGGGCTCCGTGTCGCAGCACAATTTGGTTAATAAAGAACTTTGCAACTTCTTGTGCAGTTTCCCTAGGAAGAGCGGTGGTCTCTGCGTAGCGGGTCATGTAGTCTGTCGCTACGACAATCCATTGTTCGCGGATCGGGATGTAGGGAACGGGCCCAGAAGGTCTATTCCAATTTGTTGGAAGGGCCTCGTTGGGACGGCGATCGGCTGCAGAAGTCCGGCTGGTCTCGTCAATGGTGTTTTTCGTCGCTGGCAGTCACGGCAGCTCCGGACGTAGTGGGTGACATCGGATGTAAGGCGGGGCCAGAAGTATTTCGCCTTGATTTTTGTAATCGTGCGAGCTGTTCCGAGATGTCCGGAAGACGGGTCGTCGTGGCACGCTTCCAAAATTTGGTCACGAAGGTCTGCGGGGATGACAAGTAGATAATTCGTTCTCGTTCCGAGGTTGAAATTCTTCTTCACTAGGATGGAGTTTTTGAGGCTGAATGCTGGTAAGTTGCGCTTGAACGCCCTAGGCACGGCGACGTTGCGTCCTTCGAGGTAGTCGATCATGGCGCGGAGGTCAGGGTCGGCACGCTGCTGGGTGGCTAGGTCGCTCTCTGTCACGATTCCGAAGAACGCGCTGTCTTCATCGGAGTCCTGTGGTGGTGGGTCGACGGGGGCGCGGGACAGGCAGTCGACGTCAGAGTGTTTCCTGCCGGATTTGTAGAATATTGTAACGTCAAACTCTTGCAGGCGCAAGCTCTATTGCCCAAGACGGCCAGAGGGGTCCTTCAAATTGGCGAGCCAACACAGCGCATGATGGTCTGTCACAACCTTAAACGGTCTACCGTAGACGTATGGGCGAAATTTTGAAATGGCCCATATGATAGCCAGGCACTCTTTCTCAGAGGCAGAGTAGTTTCTCTCCTCCTTCGACAGACCACGGCTTGCATAGGCGATTACCTTTTCGTAACCGCTTTCTTTGCTTTTGAACGAGGACGGCACCCAAACCGATATCACTGGCGTCCGTGTGCATGTCCGTTTCGGCGTTTTCGTCGAAATGAGCGAGCGCGGGCGGGTTTTGCAGGCGTTGTTGCAGCTCGCAGAATGCCTTTTCTTGGTCGTTTTTCCCAGCTGAAAGGGGTGCTTTCTTTCGTCAGGCGCGTGAGTGGCTCTGCAATGCGTGCGAAGTTTGCGACGAAGCGCCGGTAGTATGCGCACAGTCCGAGAAACCCTTCGCACACCCTTCTTATCTTTATGTGTGTGTGTGGGCACACACACAGGATGTGATTAATAGTCCTCATGTGTGACACACACTGACACGCTGATTTCTCCTGACCAATCTTGCAAAGGTATCGTCGCATATGTGCAACGCAGAAAATGCTCTCGTGGCGATAATCAGCGCCATTTCATAGTCATGTCATAGATATTTTCATAACTTTAGAAAGCAAGGCGTTGATGTCATACCGGGAAAAATGAATTGACATCATTTTCCCACAAGTGTGCGTCATTTTCGCTTCTACATCAGTCTCTTCATTCTCAGCTATGCCACAGTGACTGGGAATCCATTGCAACGCAACGGTATGTTCAGATTTAAATGCCTAATTCGAGACATTCATTACATCACACATCAGAGGACTGCACAGTTTCTTGCTTCATGTAGCTTCTAATTAGCTGAAGTGCTGGCTTGGAGTCGCAAAATAATGTCCATTTTGCAGGACTCATGCTGTGAAATGTAGCATGCAGCTTGTCAGACGCCAGTCAGCTCAGTGGCTGTAGATGATGTCCGGCGTGCTATTTTGAAGCGTTGGGTGAGGCATAGTGAAAGATGCTGCTGAAGAGGTCTGCGTGACAGAGCCATCAGCAAAAATGTGCACTGTTTATCCTTACATATAGGCAATATACAACAAAGCAAAATGCTCAAGTCCAGCAGTTGGTATTTTTTACTTTTTGTTATTCCAGAGATCGAAAGTCACATGATCGGCTTAGGCATCGTCCGGAGCGGTATGTCGGACATTTCACGTGGTGCATGATGTGAAGGCAGCGGATCTCAGTGCAACATAACAGCTTCTGAGTATGCAGCATTAGGTCGTGTACTAAAAACGTCTGCCAGTGGATAGTCTCGATGCCTTGTCAGTGACCTCAGATGTACTTGCAGTGGCTTGTGTTGAAGATACCCACGAGCTGGACAAGCATGTGCTTCTGCAATAGTGCCCCATGTAGAAGTACATCAAGGTGCTCCTAAGCAAATTCTTAGAGCACCTGAGCACCTTAGGGCACCTCAGCTCCTTTAAGTGTAAGTGCAGCAGATGCATAAACACGGGAGAGAACAGGAGCACTGTAGCGGAAGTATCCAACAAAAAGTGCTTAGTATAGTTTTGTCCAGGTCATTCGCCATATGTCTGGAAAATCATAGATATCATCGAGAATATCAAGTGCCTATATATGTGGTGGCCAGTGAACGGTTGTGCAGCGCGAGCGGTTCCGCTTTTCAATCAAGAAACTCGCTAGCAGACGCTGCCTGTGTCAGCTTTGTGAGGTGACTGAGGGGGAGTGTAGAGCAGGAGACAGGTGGAGGGGACACGAATGCGCGTTGGGAAGTCAATAGACCATCAATTCTATGGCATGCCAAATGACTGCATGACACGGCTATAACTCTCATTGATTTTCTTTGTGTATGTACCATACTGAATGGATTCAAAGCCCCTTTAGAAATGTTTATTCCTTCTGGCTGGAGTGTATTGAACTTGTGAACAAGGTATGGCTCTGCATACTTTTTGTCTCTAGGGGGCAGGAAGTTTGACTGAAGTATGTAAAGTTTGAGATTATCGAATTAGTGTCCTGCCACATTATGATGCTGTGCCACTGTTTTTGATAATTTCCTTGTCATGCCCGCACAATGACCGTTTAATCTAACATTAACAAGCTGTCTTGTTTTGTTACTGTACCATTTGTGACAATATGAACATTTGATCATGTAGATAACATTTGCAGTGGTGCAGGTACAACTATATTTTATATGATGGACGTAATCACTTATGGTGAGTGCTTTTAACGAGGATGCTACTCGAAAAAAGTGTTCCTCTAATCTGTAGCCTAAGGCTTAAAGAGCCACACTCGTAAAAAGAACTTTCAGTGTATCAAGATATGTATTCTTCTCTATTTCTCTTTGATTGATAGAAAAAAAAAAATCGCCTGGCATTACTATGGAGAATGGCACGAGTGGTCCAAAAGTTCAGTGTTCGGCTGATTAGGTCTGAATAGGTTGTGCCATCTAGCAGGGCCCCTCATGAGCCAAGCAAGCAGAACCACAGGCACCAGTACGGCAGAAAATTGTTGAATGGCCGTTGTTGCTACTGCGGCCCCACTACTTTCGCTCTGCTACTACTGGTGTCAGTGGCCCCGTAGTAAAGGTGGGCAACATTGGGCATGAAAACAGTGACGTCTAAAATACCGCTTGCACGCAAGTGATTTGAGGCATGTTAACTCGATGCAAACGATAAAAAGGCAGCTATACTTGAACATAAATACTTCCTTGGCACAAAAGTATCGTTACGAGGTTCCTAGACCGCTATTTCAACAATCAACTTCAACCTAATAACTGTCTTTAGTATCCTTTTAATATTTCTACTGGGGGCAATACACGACCTTTCATTACTTGCCAGTATTAGATAATTCTTACGAAGGATATTGTTTATGTTCGAGGAGGCATTTGAGTATTTGGTTATAAATGCTGGCGGCTGGTTGGGTTGTGCTACGGGGGTCTTTTTAGCTAGTGTTCTTTTCCTACGTACTTTACATGCTTCGTTGTAGACATTGTTTAGGGCGTCTTGCGGGTAATTTCTTTCAAATAACGTTTTCTTTAGGGTGCTTAAGTGGTCAATATATTCACCATTGTTGCTACAAATCTTTTTTAAACACCTCACTTGTACAACAATAATCTCTTGTTTGAAGCGTCGAGAGTAAAGATTAGTGTAATCTCAGTGATGTCACCGAAGTCTTTCAATTTAGAGCAATTTTTGGAGCATCAAAATTTTCATTTTGGAGCACTTTGTAGCAGCAAAATTTTTATTTGGAGCACTTTAGAGCAGTGAAGTTTTCTATTATGGAGCACTCCGTAGCAACAAAATTTTCCACTTAGGGTAATCTGGAGCAGCCAACTTCAAATCCAGGAGAAGTAAGTTGCATTTATATTCAAGCACATGAAAAATTAGTCTGAGGCTCTTGTGAAGCGCTAGAAATATTTAGATTCATGGCAAATTTCATGGAGCCAATCATCTTAGAAGCACTCCCTATTTCAGTTGATGATGTAAGAATAATGGCATCATGCTGGCAAGCATTCTGGAAAAACTTGTTCAGTAATTATTTCAATAGCAAATAAACAGAATACTGGTTGAATAAAATTGTACTTTATAAAATAATAATATGAATACACATAAATGGTTGTCAGCAGATATAGTAGCAAGCTCTGTGATATACAGCGCTAGAGACTCTCACAGTTTTAAGTGCATTTTCCTAAGATGACTTCAAGAATAACGAAAGGATTTTTTTTCTTAACGACGGATCAGACTGCTGGTCGTAATATGACGTCACTCAACTTGTCTAAGAAAGCCAACCTCTTCTGGCACTCCTCTCTGTGTTAAAACTAAACAATTTAACAAACTTTTTTTTTCCAGCAATATTCTATGTGGCTAGGGCGTTCTGTCTATACTCCGAAAACCCCCTACCGCGTCCTCTAGAAAGCAGTGCATAAAGAAAAATTCTCAGAGTGTACCTTATGCATACCAATGCGAAGGCAAAATCCATTTTGTTTTTAATGGGATAGCAATCATTTGGACATTGTCGAATGGTTTTTTTCGTTGCCAGGGGTGTAGCCAGAAATTTTTTTTAAAAATTGGGGAGGGCGTTGCACCTTGATCTAAAGGGGTGGGAGGGCAGGCAAAAGGTCATTTTGCGCTATATATGCTATGGCAAAAAAAATTTAGGAGGTGAGGGGGGGGGGGGGGGGCACGCGTTTCCACCAATTACATGCTCTTCTGCGGACGCGAAGCATGGAAAATTAGATCACGATGCTCATACATAGACATGACAGACATTCTGGCGGCTCGCATGCATTTATTAGTGAAAATCACTTTATTACATGCTGCGCAACTCTTCAAATGAACTACTGGCAGCGTTCCTGGAACGGATGACGTCGGCCAATGAATCGCCACCACAGTTTCATGTTACCGATTAGACTAGACGTCATGAGCCCCTGCGGAGAGTGCATTTAGCCGCTAAGCGGACTTGGACAACAGAGTTGTGTTGGCACCAAACATAGCATCGTGGATTTTAAGATGCACGCACGATTGCTGTTTATTCATCAAAAGAAAATAAAATAGGTATGTGATTATGACTTTGGTGGCCCTGAGAACAAGGTGCTCATGTATTGACACGCCGACGTGGCTATTGCCGGTAATAGACACTCCCAAATGCGACTCTGGCGCAGTTCGACGCAATTTTCGTTGATGTTATCAGGATGGCGCAGTAAATCTGATTTAGCGTACTTTGGCCCAGAAGTGGGATGACTCGAACACGACGTCTTAAAACGACTTTCAAACAGAAAGGACATTGTCATAAAACTTGCGGACAGGTGTGTTGGTGTAGTATTCAGAAAACACGAACGGGAAAAAGACAAGGACAAGCGCAGACTATCAACTGAAGGTTTATTCATCCCGCATTGCATATATAAACAACAACCAGGAAAAAAAGAGAAGAAAGACATACAGGAAGAAAAGTAGCATTTGAAAAAATAACAGACTTCATATACGCGAAGCACGAGGCAGAAATCAGATGAATCACATGCATGCGCCATTTGCCAAAAATTGAAGCTCCTTATCTAGGAGGGCAGCCGATGGTTTGCTCATGCATTTGTCAGGCTCTTGGGCCATTATCTCTGCTTCAACAATCATGCGCGTGTGATCATCTTTGTGCCTGTACAATATGGCTGTATTTTTAAACAGCGCTTGGCGACCACACCTGCTGACATGCTGAGCTAAGAAGCCCTCGTTGCCATTGCAAACATTGTGTGCGCGTTCGTGCAGGCGCTTGTTGAGGCACCTCCCAGTCTGCCCAATGTAGCACGCACCACATGATAGCGGAATCCTGTATGCTACATTCTTGACACATTGGACAAACTTGCATTTGTGCCTGACACTGCAGGAATGCCCAGGCCTACTGTTTGCACGTGTCAGTTTGGCGAGCTGGGAAAGTTTGTGCGGGGCTGAAAAAAACAACCTACACGCCTAGGCGTTGGGAGACCTTTTTTATCCAGTGCGATAACTGGTGCATGTAAGGAATCACTGCGATTCTGTCTCGTTTGCCTTTGTCCCTGCCATCAGCACTCTCTCCACTTGTCTTTTCTTCTTTTTTATATATTCTGCCACAGAAACGAGAAGCGAATCCAGATAGCCAGCTTCTTTTAGACGATCCACTTGATTCTGGAAGCTTGTGTTCATCACATGAGAGCAGGGTCTGTCTAGGGCGTTAGTGAAGCAAGAGTTCACTATGCCTCTCTTGAACAACTTGCTGGGTGCCGATTTAAAAGGTAAAAGCGGTTTCTTAGCCTTAGGCTCATACATCCAGCATGCGTGGTTTGCGCTAAACATGACTTTCAAGTCCAAGAAGCGAATGGAATTATTTGTTGGCACTTCGTGTGTCAGGACTAGTGGACTTAAGTAACTCACTTAAAGCAGCTAATACAATTGATGAAACCTCACTTATGCTGGCTGAGTAACGCTTGAAAACTACCGGGTAGTCATCAACGAACCTGACCATCCTCACAACATGGTCACAGTTGAGCCCTTCCTTCAAGTCCCTGTTGAACTTAGCTAACAACAGATCGATCAGAATCAGAGCAATCAAAGATCCTATGGACACACCTCTGTTTTCATACACATCACCATTCGATTCTACATAGATAGAGGTCTAATAGGAAGTCAAGAAAACCGCTGACACTAACTCCAGTTGCATTTTGGAAAGTTATGTCACCCAGCTGATCTATACATTCTTCTACACACGAGTACAAAGCATCACGAGGAAGAGAATATTACAAGTCTTTGATGTCTATAGAAAATGCACTTAAATTTTGGGGGGGGGGGAGGGAATACTCTTTGAAAAATTCCGTGACCTGGAACGAGTTCCTGTATGTCTTTCTTCTTCTCTTTTTTCCTGGTTGTTATTTATATATGCAATGCGGGATGAATAAACCTTCAGTTGATAATCTGCGCTTGTTATTGTCTTTTTCCTGTCCGTGTTTTCTACCGCGTAGTGCTCTTAGATAATGTATCACCAACTGGCCCTATTGGCCACCTTGAGTAGTATTCAGGCCCATAATAAAATATAAAAACAAGGCTATCAGACAGCTCGGCAACAACACCCACTATAAAAAATTAGCCTCAGATCTGACTGAAGACTGTAATAGCATAGTAATAGCATACTACACACAGTAACACATTTTCTAGTCAAGGAGCTGATCACACCCTCCGAGCACTGGTTCTTCATGCCCGAGAACAATCAAGCAGGTCGTTTTTACCTCTTCCCGAAAATTCATAGTTTCCATACTTAAACTGTTTATCGCAAAAGTCCCAGACAGGCCTATAGTGTCTGATGACAATATACCTACTGAGTCATTATCAAAATTTCTAAACCATCATTTATCTAATATACTGTCTACCTTACCATCGTTTGTTCAAGATACACGTCATTTCCTCTGAATAATAGATTCTATCAATGAAACACAAGCACTTTATCAGATCAGGCCATTCTGGTAACATTAAATCGGTGCTCCTTGTATACAAATATTTCTATAACTTAAGGAATTGAAGTGGTATGAAAGTCACATATAGAATGCAAGCAGAAACATAGTGTGAAACTTTACCTCTCGTCACATTTAATTACTGAATTTGATTCATTTTATTACCTACAAACTTAGCACTAGCACGGGAACCCCTTTTGAATCAACATATGCCAATATTTTTATGAGACAGCTGTTTAAACCATCTCCAGTAAAGCCCTGCACCTATCTCATCTATATAGATGACATATTCATTATAACCACACTAAATGCATTCATTTATAACTGTAAGAACTTCCACTCTAGTATTAAATTTACCATGCACGATTCTCCCAATCAAACTAACTTCCTAGGCATGGCAGCATCTAACGAAGCAGGAAAATCAAACACAGTGCTTTACAGAAAGCCAGGCGGAGGCCAACAATACATAGATTACACTAGTCACTCTCAACACTGCAAACAAGAGATTTTCGTTGTGCAATCGAGGTGCGTAAAAAGGATCTATAGCAACGATGGTGAATACATTGACCACTTTAGCACGCTAAAGAAAACGTTATTTGAAAGAAATTACCTACAGGACAATGTCTACAACGAATTATGTAAAGTAGGTAGAAAAAGAACACTAGCTAAGAACAATTACAGCATATCCAGGGACTGAATTATGATGAGTGGGGCGAAGCGTTCGTGCATCCGTCTGTCCGTCCAACCGTGGGTCAATCTGTCTGTCCGCTGACACTGCTGTCTGTCCGCTGAATCTGTCTGTCCGGTCAATCTGTCTGTCCGCTGAATCTGTCTGTCCGTGCATCTGTCCATGTGTACGTCCGTCCCTCTACTACCAAACACTCCAAGTACCACCATCACACATCTTTTCATCATATATTGGATGGATGGATGGATGGATGGATGTATATGGCTGTACCCTTTAGATCGGGTGGTGGTTAGCGCCACCAAGCCGTAATACTTAATGTACCAAAAACTAGATTTATTTTTTTTCCTTAAATAGTGAGGTTGAGGATTCGTACTTTGCAGTGAAGGGTTTAATTTTCACTCGTGCCTTGACTTTAGCCACCAATCAGATAACCTCCTAGTTAATTCTACCTGCTTAAAGTCTATTTTGCCCTCACTGTCCCTAAACACCAGTGCTTTGAAAAACTCTGCGCCATCATCCTAAACTATAGGGTGAAGCCCTTTACAGAACATTATAAAGTGTTCCGCAGTTTCTTCTTTCTCTCCACACACACTGCATACAGTGTCTACCCCTTCGTATTTGGCCCGATATGTCTTGGTTCGCAATACTCCCGTCCTGGCCTCAAACAGTAGAGAACTACCTCAAGTATTATCATAGATCCTTTCCTTGGCAATTTCCTGCTTAAAAGTTCCGTAGGTCTCTTGTGCGGACTTCTTAATCATGCCAATTCTCTACATATCGGTCTCGGCCCTTCACCTTCATTCTAATTCACCCTTCACCGATAATTCTTTTTGGTTTGGCCCCCTGCTGTTTTCCAAGTATTTACCAGTCAACTTTCTGGTTTGCTTCCGCCATATTGTATCGACATTCTTCATGTACAAGTAGCTGAATACCTTTCTAGCCCAACGCTCCTCCCCCATTTCTCTCAATCGCTTCTGAAATTTTATCTTGCTGCTAGCTTCCCTGCCCTCAATTGATGTCCATCCCATATCACCTTGTACTCCCTGATTTGGTGTATTCCCGTGAGCTCCTAAGGCAAGCCTACCTATTCCACGTTGCTTAATTTCTAATATTGCTTGAACTTCTGATCTCATGCACAAGACCGCATTGCCGAACGTCAGACCAGGAACCATGACCCCTTTCCATATTCCTCTCACATCATACCTATTGTAATTCCACAGTGCCCTGTTTTTCATTACCGCTGCATTCCTGTTACCTTTAGTCGACACCGATATTTCGTGTTCCCTTAGGTACTCGGCCCCATTGCTTATCCATACGCCCAGATATTTGTATTTATCTGTTATCTATAGCGTGACCTCCTGTATTCTAAGCTCGCTACCTTCATTGTCATTAAAAATCATGACTGCTGATTTTTCCTTACTGAATCTGACATCTAACCTATCTCCTTCATTACCGCAGATGTGCACCAATCTCTGCAAATCTTCGTTGTTGTCGGCCATTAGCGCTATGTCATCTGCGTACATCAATGCTGATAGTGCCTGTTCAATGAGTTTTCCTTGTTTGACGAAAGAGAGGTTGAAGCCCAGTCCACTTCCCTCTAATTTGGCCTCTAATCCTTGTAGGTACATCATGGATAATAAGGGTGACAGGGGACACCCCTGCCTAAGCCCCCGTTTTACCTCTGCAGGCTTGGATACCTGTTTTTTCCACTTTATAATTACCTTGTTACCTTTATAGATATCTTTTATTAATTATATACGAATACTGCCATCTAGCGGACATTCAAAGAACTAAATCAGAGGTGGCTACCTACTACATACATTGCGGACACACGACCCGACCCACGGCTTACGGAGCTTCGCCCATCGGTAATTACAAATGGATATGTGCCACCGTAGGTTACAAAGTATAACGGGAGACGAATGGGTGATGTCATAAGGAGCTTCGCCCCTAAAAGACCCCCGTAGCAAAACCCAACTGGCCACCAGCATTTATAACCAAATACTCAAATGCACTCCCAAACATAAACAATATCCCTACTGGCAAGTAACGAGCACCTTAGAGAAGCACCTGAGATAAGGTCATATATCACTTCAGTAGGAATTTTAAGGACATGTTAGTGCATGCAAAAGTAAACCTGCATCCTACTGTGTGCATAACACCTTGCTCCAGTCCAAGATGCAAGACTTACAAACACCTTCAAGATGACATGAAATGCACCTGCACTAGTGCGAACATTATCTACATGATCTAGTGTTCACATTGTCACAGACAGCACATTGACAAAGTGGGACTGCCTATTAATGTTAGGTTAAGGAAACACGGCAAGCCCTATACCCGCCATATATTTTAGGTGAAGTTTATGTATCTTTTTTTTCATAACCATAAAAGATACAGTAATAGTTTTACTGTCATTATAATCATGAGTCATTCCTCTTTTTACTAAAGCATATTAAGCACTAAAAATTGTAAAGCTCATTCTTTGTTAATTTTTACTTCAGGTACCTAATTATCACTCGATAATAGCTATTAGGTGTCCTGTTGCAGAATAGTACTTCCTCCCACAACAATAATTCTGCTTCAGTATATTTTCCATTACGTCATCTAAGTACTGGCCGAAAAGCATGATTCTAGACACTGTGGTTGCCGAGAAAAAAAGCACATAAGTGCAATGAAAGCATGTTTTGAGATAATTGTATTTAAAGTGCGAAATCTGCAATACTTCAAAATTACAATGAAATAACAGCAAAAGGACAGACTTGCTCAATAGGCAGATACTCATTGCCAATGTCATTTTTTTTTCTTTTTGTGTTGAAACGTCTTGGCTGATGGGCCTCATTTGTCACCTGCTATGCAACCGTGTCAGCACAGTACTGTTGAGGGTGTATAGGCCCTGCACTGTGCAGTGCCTCAGTAAAACTCCAGAATAGTATAGCACATTCACACGGGCTATATTTCCATCATTATAAATTCATCAAGAATGCATATTTACATTGTATGGAGCTCGAAGGAAACATTGTTTTGGATCGCGCTAGCAGATGACAATCCAACGACTCGTTATCATTTTGGGTTTTTCCACGGAGAAAGTAATTCTGGATGAGCCAGTTCCACATAATTTGGCTTAACAGCCTCAATGACAGATGCCGGAAGATGTCCTTTATGAACAAATGGTTCATCATTCAACTGGGCTTTGTTGAATTTACACAGTTTCAGAGTTCTTCAAGCAAAGGCCATTGGATTTATTGGTAGTTTTTGATGCCCTGTGGAAATATGTAGACCGGACAGCAGCTTTTGGTGTGCCCTCCTGGCTGGCTCCAATTTTTCTAATGACCCAACATTAATAGTTTTGGTGCCTGCCAATGATGACACCGCTTAGACGTCACCGGTCAGACAGACATAAATTTTCCAACAGAAAGCTTGATTCCTCCATTTTCTTTTGGTTTTGCAGTTCTGGGCCCATTCTTTTTTGAATGCTCTAAATGAACTCCAGCTTGCAAACTGTTACTTCTTCATATGGCTATGATGCCTGAACTGCAAGAAATCCCTTGCTACGCAGTATGGGAAAAAAATATGTCATTTTTAGAGGGGAAAAATCGTACTATGACAAACAAATGACTGATTCTGGTTCAGAAAAGGCTGCAGATTTCAAATAATGCAAAAAGAAATGATTTTTTTCAATGCTTTTGCTTACCTGTCTCCCCAAACGGTGATTCCGCTGACAGAGCAAGGAAATTACCAAAAGCAGTGGCGCAGCATTTTAATGGGACAGGACACTACTTCGATGATCTGAAACTCTATATAATACTTCAGTCATACTTCCTGCCCGCTAGATACAAAAAATATACACAGCCATACCTTGTTCGAAAGTTCAATACACTCCAACCAAAAGGTATAAAAATTTCTAAAGGGGCTCTTGAATCCATTCAGTATAGTAAAAAAAAACATATGAGAGTTAAGCCCTGCCCTCCTTCTAAGCATTGCCAGCTTACCGTTGTTAAGTGGTGCTTCTGACAACCATGGTTCTGTTCTAGCCTTGAGAAAGACTAGTGCGCTTGTCAAAACGTCGTCTCAGGCACACAACCCCTGCTTATGGATTTTTTCATCAGGTATCCAAGATAAGATATAGTGGAGTAGGGAATGCTGTAATGGTTGTCCTTAAGAGTTGTCATGTGGATCCCTATTCTAACTCACACGATGGATCTGATATTCAGCTGCACACCTTTTATCATTCTGTAGACACAGGAGTTACGGCGAAACCAGATTTTTCAGAAGCAGAAGTAGCTAGCACTTGAAGGAGATATCTGTGCTGAACAAATACCTTGCGTAACACAGCCAAGCCGCATCTGCATACCTTTTTTGTTCTTCAAATTTCAAATCCGCCTTTTATGCCTTTCTGCAGGTGACGTTTTTGCGAAGATTTCAGCCCTGTTCGCGAATGCCGTCTGCTCTGAACTGGTCATACCATCTGTGCAGCAGGGCAATAAGAACCGCAGCAGAGGAACACAGGTTATAACGAAGTGCTCACGGACATTTTGTATTGAAGAAAACACCAGCCTCGCAGACTATTCTATACTGTTCATTGGACCAGAGAACAGGACACTGACAAACATCGTGTTCACGTTTAACAGTTGTGTGTGCTACTCTTACAACCCAAACACTCAAGACATTCGTCGAGAAAGCTTGGCAATCAACCGGCAGCTCATGCGTCGTTACTACCTTGTTGAGAAGGCAAAGGACGCCCACATTGTGGGGATTCTCGCAGGCACCCTAGGGGTTCAGAGTTATCTCTCGGCGATCGGCCACCTGAAGAAGCTGATTCGGAATGCAGGGAAGAAGCCATACACGCTCGTTACGGGCAAGCTCAACGTGGCCAAGCTCGCCAATTTCCAGGAGATTGACGTTTACGTGCTTGTCGCATGCCCTGAGAACACTCTCCTCGACTCCAAGGAGTTCTTCCAGCCGATCGTGACCCCCTTTGAGCTGGAACTAGCCCTAAATCCTTCGAGGCAGTGGAGCCAGACATTTTCAGCCTCATTCAGTGACATCCTACTAGGCAAGTGAACTGTCCAGCGTTACCTATTCAAATTTATGGCATTGTGTTTTGCAAGTTGGCAGATAACTAATGTTAAAGCCGCTAAAACATCAAAAGGAAGGAAAACTTACTGACAGAAGAAGAGACAGTGAAAACAGAGGTGGCTAAAACGATTAACGTTTATTTTGGAAAAAAAACACCTCCTCCAGAGTCTGTACAGAGCATGCGCAAAACCGCTCTACTTGATTGCTGCACCGATCTTATCCATGCTAGTCACCACTGTTGAAGAAAATCACACTTTGTCCTGATCAGAAATACAGAAGCTGAGAAGCTGTTTTTGACCAGGAAAGAGTGATTTTTTGAACCATGGAGACCTGAATGAACAAGATTAGTGCAGTGATCTAGTAAGATGCCTTTGCACATGCTCTGTACAGACTCGGGAGGAGGCCCATAGTAGCTCACAGTGCACTCACAGACACAGACGAAGAATGGATACACAAAGACAAGTGCTCACTAGCAACTGAATATTATTTCGAAAGAACATGCGAGTCGAAATATGCAGAATTGCCTATGCAATTGTGGCTGCACTCCTGTCTTTGGTGACACTACCGTAATTGCTGAAACTTCATGTGAGAAAAAAAAAAGGTTGATTATAGAAGCTGTGCCAACTGAAAAAAAAAAAATGCAATGAGTAAACCTTTAATAATGCTATCCACTAAAAAGTTATCATTCTAGCCGGGAGTGAACTGCCTCGCAAGCTTTTCTTAACTTTGAGTAAATGATTACGTGTTGTCATGGTCAAAGGAGGCTTTTGACAGTATTTACTCGTGAATGGGCAATTCGGCATACTTATATTCGCATGTTCCTTTGAAGTAAGCTTCAGTTTATTTTCGTGCCTCCCTCTTTTTGTGCATGTGCGCTGTGAGCCATTATGGATCTTCACCACCTAGTCCGGTCAAATACCTTCTTCAGGAGGAAGCATTAAATGTCAATTGTTAGTAGTCACCTTTGTGTTCACTGGCTCTGCCTCTTGAGTTTAAAATTGTGATCGCACCGTCTTTCGGCTTCACATTTTTTCTACAACACTTGTGCACCACAGGCAGTGTGGCAGTGAGGCTGGTATTACTTGTGCAATTGGCTGTTGAAGCAGTGCTATCCAAATCGTGGGCCCCTGTTGTTGTAGCTTATTGGCAGCCGACATGTTTTTTCCTATCGCTTATTACAACCATGCTTTTATTTTTACAGCTGCCGATAAGCTAAGCAACATTTGTGCTGTGAAATAATGAGCAATTAATAGACAAGAAGCACACCGATATTTAACATGCACTTCGTAAAATTTGCTTTCAGTAAAGCAGAAATGGATACGTGCCCCTTTGATTATAAAAACTCGTATCAAAGAACAGTTATTGACATGTCAAGGACAGCTACATCGCATCTTTTCTGCATGCCCGACACCTCTGTCCATGAACGCACACAACCAAAGTAAGCAAATCGTCAGCTGCATGTTGACCAGGAAAAGCTTTTACAGGCCGAAAATATAAAATATCTGGACCTCAATGACAAGCTTGCAGGCATCCTCGGGCTGGTGTGTGTACATTGTGCTTGTTGAGGTAATGACTCGTGAAACAGCACGCGATCAAGGCATATACAGAAGTGACCTTGAAGCCAGCAAAACTGGATCACTGTGGGATAAGACCTTCCAAGAAAATAAATTTTACTTTCTGTGAAAATGCATTACACTTGCCCTCCTTTTTATTGCCAACATAGCATTGCGCCATAGCTTTGAAAGGTCTTGTTTACCATTATGTGCAGATGCATTTCTATTTAATTTAAAACTAGAAAATAAGGTACACATTACATTCAGTGAAGTATGGTTCAAGCAGGCGCCGTGCTTTGACTTTTACTCTGCACTTTTTTTAGTCCGTGTGCATGCAGTCACCAGGCTACCTTGTCTTTAATGGTGTCAGAGTGTGGTGATAGTAGATAACATTTTGATAGGTCTATGTTTTCGAAAAGAGTTGAATTTATGTGCATCATTTTGAAGTACTATTGTGATATTATTTTAAGTGAATGAAACCATTATATTTATTTTCCAGAAGTTCAACCACTTAGAATAGTGACATTCAGGTGCAAATCAGACAGCAAGCACATTGGATTAATGTCCTAGAATTTGAATTTTTGCAGACCCCAATTAACAATAGAGTTAGTGTAGACTATTACACCAGTGTACACTGATTCAGTGTTTAACTTCAGTGTCCCTTTAAAAGTTCTGCATGATTAGACCTAACAATTGCCGCTGCATCTCTGTCTTCCCAATTCAAAGCAGCCAACGATCCCAATTTGCCCAGGAGATTCCCAATTTGTGACCAGTTTTTCCCAATTTTATGATTGTGGCCATAGATCACACGATAAACTGCCTCAACCTAATTTCGAAAGAGAAACAAAACTCTACAGCATAAAGAAAAGAATGTTTATTGAAATGAGATGAATTTATTGATGTGACACACTAAAGAAAAGGGAATGTCCAGGGAGCTCAAAAGGTTTGCTGAAACACGCCAATACGCACGCAGCCCAACCACTGACACAGGTAGACACTGGTGGTGGTCCATTTAATGGCACAGTTTGCACAGGGCACAGTTGGAGTAGAAACACTGGAACACCTCTATAGTAACAATGTTTCAGCCATAGAGTTTCCCATAAATACACTAGAGGGAACTCTGGCAGTACTACGGCACTTCAGACAGCATGGAAATGATGAGTAATGTGCGGAATTGTCTAATCTTCATTCTTTCAGCTCCGTTTGGCCACGTGTGGCTTGAAACTGCTTTGCCGCAAGACTAAGTTGAGCAAAGGCTTTGTGGTTATGCTTCATCACCTTGACCTTTTTAGGCTCGCCAATTCAAATTGGCTCACAAAGTTCACTATGGTTTATTCCTTTATTCAAAACAAAACCGAAACAAAGCCAGAAGTTAGTTCGAAGCCTGCAAGCACAAAGACTAGGCAAATTCTTGTACTACCCATTATGCCCATGTCAGCTAAACAATCACTGCAATAGAGTCTCCCTCTAGTTAATTTTAGGAATCTCTGTGGTCTCAACTAGGCCCACAAACCTGCTTTTAAGGTTCCGTGGACGTAGGTGCGGGGGCTCAATAGCTTTGTTGACAGATCACAGGTGTCACTCAAAACAATTTTTCTGCTCACAGCCCCACCCCTTCCCCATCCCACAGCAAGCCTCCCAATTTCAGAGGACCCCATTTTAGCAAGTATGTTCACGTTACCTGTGGCCTTCCATGCCTCTGCTAGCATCGGGAAACTGGATGTGTTTGGAACTCCTGTTACCATCTGGCGTGTGTGCAGAGAAGACTGGAATATGTTGTGCAGAAGTGGTGCATGTTGAATGATGTTGAAGTGCTACAATGCACTGCATAGATGAGCATAGACGAATGACACAAAAATGGATGAGAACGTCGTGTTCTTGTGTCTCTGTTTATCTATACAGTGCTCTGTTACACTTGAGATGTGCCATACCAACTAGCCCCACTTTTAAATTGTGAATAAGGCTGCAATGGACGTTCTGCAGTATTTCTATAGACATTCCAGTAGTGCGTGTTGTGCATTATTGCACACATGGGACTACCATTCTGGCTGTCTTTTCTTTCCAGGTGGTGAGCTGCACCTGGAACTCAAGAAGTCTTCCTCACAGCTACAGTATGACGTCTCCTTGGTCACCGGCAAGATAAGAAGCCTTGGCGTTGAGGAAAAAGGAAATGGCAAGGGCAGCAACAGTGGTGGCGCACTCGTGGCTAAAGAAGGCACGGTAGCCGTGCCCAAAATCCACATGGCAGCCGCAGGTACAGAATGCCCGTCTTGAATGCATGACCACATCTGTGTAGAGCATTTTCTTTCTTGAACATTGTGACAGGAAAGCACGGAACAGTGCCATTATAACTTTTTAGGCAAGTTGGCCAGCAGTACAATGCTTTCAACAGAGAGCATAAAGGGAAAGACTGAAGCATGTGATGACTCATATGAAGCTTATTTTAACAAATAGCATTAAAAGCTAATTTCGCAGAAATTCCAGCATCGGCATTTGCATTGTTGGTAGTGCGCAAAAAATCATCGTCATCTTGTATGTGATCAGAAAATTAAAAAATACACAAATAGAATAACTAATAAAGGTTTCCAGATTTAAGTGAGAATCGAACCTACGCTATTTGTGCAGCAAGCATATGTTCTACTACGAAGCCATGCGTCTGCCTAGAAATTCAGTGAAAATATCTTTACGTGAGTAACGAGTCAAGCGATATGTTGCTCTGCTTAAAAATGCAGTGAAAATAACATTCATGGTTTACCAACACTCATGCGTTATGAAGGCTTCACAATGCAACATGTAATATCACAGTAATATTGCATGGTACAAGTGTGCATTGCCACCGGGTATGAGTACATGTGATTATCATAACTCCATGGTTTAAAGCCAGCCACACATTACAAAAAACACAGACATGACGGCACATTCCCTTAAGACCACATGCGTAATTTCTCGCAGTTTAAAGCATGCATGCTACCCATTACACAGAATGCAGCCATATGTGAAAGCTTCACTGACACAAGCCACTTTCAGCTTTATCAATTACATAGTAGTAGTTTAGAACAGACCCAGACACGCTCTATACGGACGCAGCCCGCTGCAATATTCATGGCTTTTCATTGGCCGCTGTTGGTTCGGTGCCCAGCCGAGGTTTATTGACCTGTGCTTTTCAGCTAAGAGGAACTCAGCGGACACAGCGGAAGCCCTCGCGGTAGCACTCGCCATCAAAACCAAAAACATTATGGAACAGCAATCTTATATCCTCACGGACTCTCTAATAGCCTGTCGATATTTCACTAACGGTTGTGTACCTGCGTGCGTCGCCCGCCTCCTAGGTGCAACACTAGACCAGGAAAACTGCATCATATGGTGCCCCGGACATGTAGTGGAAACGGGTAATGATAAAGCAGACAGTGCAGCTCGAGCTATTACTCACCGAGCAACCGTCCCTCGTCCAGATACCCGCTTGCTACTCGAGGCTCCCCACACCCCTCAAGATATTTTAGAACACCAGTGCCGACAACGACGGCGATACTCACCGCCCCATTCTCGGCTGAGTGTAAAAGAAGCGCATGAGTGGCGCCGCCTGCAGACAAATATGTATCCGCACCTGCGTTTAAAACATGCGATGCACCCAACCGCATAAACGGGGTCTTGCCCGTATTGTGGAGGACAGCCATCACTTGCTCACATTACATGGGAATGTAAGTTAAGGCCAGCTAAAATTAATACGCCTCAGATTTCGGAGAAAAATTTACGATGGAGCAGTGGGAGACCTTGCTCGCCAGCGAGGAAAGGGAGGCCCAAGTGGCGCTCTTGCACCAGGCGCGGCGGGCTGTTGAGGCCAGTAGAGCCCTGAACTAGAGGCCCCACCCAACTGTTTCTAACCCTTATTTAATTTTTTTTCTCTGTAATAAACGTTTTTCCATCCATCCACAATTTGAACTTCTCGAGTAGCATCATACAATAAAAAGTATGCACAAGGTGCTTAAAGTATGCACTAGGGACAGAATATTATTATCAAGGGGAAGCTGAAGGGTCCCCCAATTTTTTAACCTTATGGCTGTGACTGCCCAACAACTTTTGAGGACTTAAAGCTGCAGTGCATGGGATGCCTGCGCATAGTGGATGACTTTTAGTTAACTAAATTTTGTAATTTCCTACTTCCAAGGTATTGTTTGCTAATTGGCTAGAATCCTTCAGCCTCACATGCTCAAACACTGTGCATGGCAACAATTTGTCTTTATTTCGACTACATAATATTTTCTCATTAGGAACATTGGCGAATGAGAGAACAGTGTTTAGTTATGAAAGTAAAAGCTAGTGGAAGCCATAGGTAATCTTGGAGCTCACGAAGCCACGTGTGCCCTTCTTGTAAGTCATAATGAACCTAACTGTGCATGTACCCTGTATGTATAACAACTGTCATGTAAAATTTTTCAACATAACTGCATTATGACACTGACTCGTGAAGATAATGTTGGCTCTAATGTAAGCGTTCGAAATGTAGCCCCTTCAGGCGCGAATTAAGATTAACACGAAGGAAAATTATAATTGTTTCAAATATGCGTCTAAAAAGTGACCCAAACAGAGTGACATGAATAAAAACATGTTTATTGAGCCAAAAAAACTTTTTTGTGATGTGTACATTTGTACACGTTGCGGCTCTAGGCTGTAAAATATATGGATGGCCACTTACACAAGAAATAACTGTTTTCAGGTACTGTGAACTTGCCAGAAGTATTTAAGAGTACACTTCCAATGCTTCTCAGCTTGACTGCTTTGATATGGCTCCTATTTCCTGACATGAAAATCATAGTAGCAATTTCTTGTGGCACTTAGGCAGAGGAAAACTCCGCATTTGCGAAAAAAATCTCGAGACTTCGAAACACAGCCAGTGTTTCGGCACCTCTGTGGGAAGTTGGCACTGATGTGATTGGGCCAGTGGTTTGTGCTGTCAAACTTTGTGGAATTTGTTGGCATTGGAATGCCGACATGTGATTTTCGGACAGGCTTTGGAGAGATGGTCCTTGGTCGTTCCCTCCTTGTTTGGCTCAGCCCAGTTGCTTGCGATCAAGCTCCGTGCAATGTCCAACAGGAAGGCCATAACGTCTTTCACTTCCTTTTTGGGAGTCTTTCGGCATTAGCCTCGCGAATGTATTCAAGCCAGCTGTTGCACACTGCAAAGCAAATAATATGGGAGATTACTCTTATTGGTCATTTATTCGTCTTTGCTTGCAGGGGATACAGCGACATCAAAAAGTCAAGCTTGTCGACACCACCCATGAACTGATTGTACTCGACGATTGCCTGAGGACAATCGATGTCGACGTGTTGTTTGACTGGTTCACTCCATCTTTTCACCTTAGTTGCGTTACCTAGTCCTACAATTGTAGAGACCATGTTGTGGGCCATTGTCGTACCAGCGGACAATCACCACATTTCCCTCTTCGGCAATCGTGAAGTCGGAGCTTCCGCGCCGTTCCTTTATTCAAAACTTTTTCACTCTTGAGCTCACAGCCTAGAAGTCTGTTGGCTCTTATCGTACCAAACACCAAAATGCCAAGAAATTTCAGCTCTCGGAAGAGCGGCACAGAAGAAAAATAATTGTCTATGTAGCATCTCACGTTCAGACCAAAAGGGAGCGCTTGTGCAAGTCGCATCGCAACCGATCCACCAAGGCCGAGATGCGAGTGGTCCTTGCTTACACCAGTCCCTTTCCCTTGATATAGCTCAAAATCTTGAGCCATGCCGCCTGAGCTGCAACGGATAAATATTTTAACTCCTTCTGGATTTGGTTTGTTCTTCACAGACTGCTTGGTGGGGACCCTTCCAGTAAATGGCGCAATCTGTTCGTCAATGCTGCTTTCTGTGAGAGGTTGCACTGCAAGACACAGACTTCTGATTTCATCAGTAATTGGCGCTACTTTCCAAAACTTGTTCCGTGTTGGACCCAGTGGAGCATTGCCATCAGGAGCATGGAGTGCTGCTCGAAGCTTGAAAAAAGCGTTTGCAAGTCATAGCATTCGCAATACCTGGTATTCGTGTGTCTTCCTGCCAATACATGCGGATTCTCGGAAATTTCAAATTACATGCGTATCATTACACCAAAGAAAACTTCAATTTTTTCGGATGTAGTATTTAGTTCAACTACGTCTCTTTGGAGTGCATAAATATTGGTAAAATGGGCTAAGTCATCAAAATTTTTTTCAGTGAAGTACTTCTTTAAGTACTCAAGTGGTTCAAGTACAGTTGATTCTTGGTCAGGGATGAATTTGCATTCGTTGTTTACAGGGGAGAAATTCTTCTTAATCCACTTCACCACTGTTTTCTGTCTTTTTGTCGGTGGTGACTGCACATTCTCTTCATCGTCACTGCTGCTGATGTTGTCAGTGGCTCTCAATGATTCTGGAAAATGATCTTCACTTGAAGCAGGCTAAAAACAAAATAAAAATGCTATAGAAATTCATAACTGGAAAACTTTTAAATTGCATTTGTCTAGAAGCAACACACACCCCAAATTCATCGGATTCTTCGAACTTGTTGTCCGCGAAGTTGCCGTCTGAGATGTTCCCGTCGGCTATTCTGGCTAAATGAGCCTGAGCCGAAGTAGTCGATGCTTTTTGCCGGCATATTGAGTGGTCTTTAGGACCTATAACGCATAAAAAAACACGCATAAGCTCAGTATAATCGACTAGAAACAACAAACTATAAAAGGAATGTAATCTAGTAAGGCAGCCTTGAAGCACTATGTGTACAAACGTACACACACATTTTTTACTGAACAGCACAAAGCGATCTTTAGCAACCACCACAAACGCTTCTTATTTGTAAAAAGCGATAACATTATCCGTTCATCTGAAATGAACATGATTTTTCCAAAAGTATTTTACAGCCTTTAAAAAAAAAGAACCGCATGGTACTCACGTGCCGATCCGTAAAAGCTCGAGGCGTCCATCTTCAGTGTTTGTTTGGGCCTCAGCTTTCTTCTTAAAAACCTAGATGGCGCTAGCTGTCCACTCGGAACGCATGCATCGATGCTCACCTGGTGTGTCATGCCATTCGAAGTAAAGGTAGGCACGCTTTGTAGCGCCAAATTTGATGCATACAATTGTACACACCATCGCTCAAGGGGATAATTTACACCAGTGTGGTATGAACTGAAGACAGTGCAAAAAATGAGCCCTTCGTAAATTGTCATGTTTCAATCCATGAGCAGGTACGTGAATCTTGTACCAAATATAGGGGGACAAAAATGTGCCATGCAAGTGCTCGTGCTGTCCCTTCTTTCGTATCTCCAAATTCCTTTGTTTCGTGAACCATCAGCACAAGCTTAGTGCATGCATTTTCTTTCATCTTAAGCAGCCATCAATAGTGATACAATTATTGACAAATGCATGTGAAGAAATGAAGGTTGTTTGAAGTTTCTTCAATAGTGAGTACTATCTGCGTAAAATGAAACCCGAACAGTGGCAGGACTTTGCCATGGTATAGTGTTCACGGTCCAGTTATCACCATTTACAAGCACACGCATGTGGTTCGGCAGCTCTGTGCATATATGCGTGCCTGTCCATGGTGATAAGTGGACACCGCGCACTATATCATCGCGAAGGGTTACCGATGTTCTAGTTTCATTTGAGGCGGATAATACATGTAGTAGACTGGGGATAATTCAAACTCTGATAATGATAAACTCATGGGTGCCCACCAGCACTTCAAAACATATACTGTGCTTGAAACTGTCTTGCAACTCCACCTGAATTGAGTGAAGACGAGCCTATAGTGCAAGGATGACAGCGCCGCAGCTTCAAATTTTATGGTGACGATGTTTTACGTCAGCCTGAGACATCCGCAGCCGTTCATTGGTTTGTTCTGTTTACACCCTCAAGTTGTCTCTTCCACAGCAAGTGTGTATAGCTTTAGACTTTTGTGCACAATCTTATAGCTAGTGTGGTTACGTGCGCAGTCCACACTTTGCTGGGGCGCGGATTGCTGGTGCTGGCTGCAGAGCTAACCACAAGAAGGCCCCCCGGAGCATATCTTGGCCCTGACTACGGAGCAGTGCAAAACATTTTAAAACTGCGCATGATATTGTCCTTTTTTAATATTATATGCACAGAAAGGCCAGAAAATATATGCTTCGATGCATATATTGGAATGTGAAACTATGCGGTGTGAGGTGGATCATGGAAATAGGTGACGCTAGATGAAATAACGAAGTTCATTGGACATCTGAATTGTAAATGGATTATTCACATCATGGGTATCTATCTATATTGAAACACCTAGAGACTTTTATCGCAAGATAACTAAATTTACTTAGGAAAAGTCTATGAACACACTTGTGTCTCACGAAAAACCATGCAATGCTTCATCGCATAGCACGAGCAACAAAGCTGCACCTCGGTTCAGATTTTTTTTGGTTTATGTGAAGAGAAACATTTTGTACAACATTGATTATTTTTTTAGACTGTTCCTGGGTCATCATTCTACATAATGTATATTCTGAATTTTTTTGTCTTGAATATTTTTGCACATTTAGTATTTTTTATTCCGCTCTTTACCAGCTGGTGACTAAAAATTGTACACTGGACATTTTTATTTATTGAAAAATATTTTTGTTGCTCAACAACACATATTTTTTGGTAAGAGCATTTCATTGTTGAAAGTTTGGCATGCTGCCATGCGTGCTGGAGAACTTTTCAAACTGGCAAAAAAGATCTTCCTCCATGTGCGAAACAAGCATTTTTGTGCGGTAACGAAAGAGTTAGTCTCAAACTTCATAGTAACAAAGTTGCACCTTACACAAAAGTAAGATATCTGAAAATTCGTTATAAAGATATATTCCTAACACTATTTTTCATTTACTTCGTTATAGCCAATATTTCGTTATATTGAGGTTTGAGTTTAACATGGCACCTATTACAATAAAAGTGCACCTAGAGTTGTGGGCAGGTGCTAAGCAGTTGCCTGGCCTCTTTTCTGTTGTGCAGGTGAGTACCTTATGAACCGGACATGGCAAGGACTGGAGACCTGCCTGGGACAGACCCCCGCAGCCACCATCAGCGAAGGACAGGTGGGACTGGCTGCTGGCTACATGGGCGAGGGCCATCTCGGGCAGACGTAGCTGCTTCAACTTGCTCTACACTGAAGCAGCCTGCTAGCACAGAAGTTGCACCTCCGGCCGCCGTTTGAAGAAGGAATGGAAGCTATGCACATGCACTAGCTCATTCATAACAACCATGCAGATCACTCATGACGTCTGCTGTTTTATGGCTCAACAAGACAGGAAGCCAGAGACCCTAAGCGATAAAATGAAAGATGCTGCCATAAGCAACGTTTTCATGCAAAGTCTTATCTGCATTCTGACCGACTCAAGGCCAGAGTGTTACTGTCGGCAACTTCTCTCGTTTGACCACTGCTAAATATTTAAAAGCCAGAATTAAAACATGAAGCCATACAAATTGGCTTGCGTGTCAGTATTTGTTGCTCCTGGAAGAGCTATCTTCAATTTGTAGAATTTGTTGCACACTGGCTTCTTTCAGAGGCCGAGAAGGAAAATGCAGCTATGTTGATGTGCTTTTTTTCTTTTCCATAGTGCTGTTGAGCGAGCCAGTTGTCACATATGTTGCAGATGAGAGATGACTAAGTGCAGCTTCTTCCTCACACGATAAATGCTCTATTCGCCCAGACCATCCTGTAAAATCTCTTCAAACTGCTGCTAGGTGGAGTCTTCCACAATTCACTTATGGCAAGACTCGCATTCTCCTACTTGAGGCACTCTATGGGCTCCAGCCAATCCTTATCCTTCAGTGGATTTCCTTTTCATGAGTAAGCTCCCCTGTTGGTAAACCACTTCAATATACATATTCTTGTACAGACTCCAAGGCTTGTTCGCCATTTATGGACTCTGTCTTTTGCCAGGCTTCTGAGCCTTCACTGCAGCATTTTAAAAATTGTGGGACCCTAAAGTGCTGCCTTTAGGAGTTGAATGCGATAGTGACATTCTATTACTAGTACGTACTTCAAACACTTAGTATATGAAACTTTTTCGAATTTGCTATGCACCCACTACGTAGCCTTAAGGGAATATAGGCGCAGTAGCGTGTGTGTGCCTTTTGTAGTGGGGTATCGGCTTGCAACTACGAAGCCAATATAATGATTACATTTTCTGATGCCCATTGGTAATGGACGCTTGTACCATGCATTATAACTACAATATTTCATGTTGCATTGTGAAGCATGTATACAGGATGCATGAGTTTGTGAAGCATGAAAGTTACTTTGAGTGCATTTTCAAGCACTGGAATTTTTTTCTCTGTTTTCACAAGCAGAGGCGTAGCCATGTGATATAACATCCGCTTGCCATGCAAACAATCCGGTTTCGATCCCCACTTGGACCCAAACAACCCTGGTTCGGTCCCCACTCTGCTGCAGGATTTTTATTTATTTTATTTGCATCGTTCTCAATTTTTTGGTCACGCATAAGATTATTTTTTTTTTGCTCACCACCAACGACACAGATGACGATGCCGGAATTTCTGCTATACAAGCTCTTTAACGTTATCACATTAATACTTTCTTAGTGTCAAAATGTACCGGCACCTATTTTTGAAGCTGACTTTACTCCATCACGCATATCTCCTGCATATGTAGCTCTGAGCGAGTGTGACGCTTATTTTATTTTGACCTCAGTCTTGACTGAAGTCAATTTTCACAAGGTGCACCTGCTGACTGACATTGCCACTAGCACGTGAGGGGACAGTACCAGTTATATCGGCTGCATGCACCAGTATGGCTAGTTGTGACAATGTCAGGTACTTAAGTAGACAAAATGGCTGCTCGCATGTCACCAATGAGGCGATTAAATGGAGCAGCCATAGAAATGAACATGAAAAGCTTATACTGTGTTGACATCAGGGTACATGAGAGACCAAACTAACTTTCAAGAACATGTAATTAATTTTTCAGTGCACTCGTGCTTACCAGTACTTCTTCTAAGCTCTTGTGAGCTTAGTGTTTCATTTGCCAAGAGAAAACTGAAAATTTTTGTGTCCTTGAAGTTCTCAATTTTTTTTTCTTTTGCATTTGATGTCATTCTTGAAAAGCACCAAGTCATCTACAAATGGTAGGTTCCTGTGAGTTTATTGCAAATATATGCACACACAAGCCTGGTATGTCAAATCGTGCAATACCTCAGCGCTAATACAAGTTTGTGTAGTAACAGTTTTTGATTCCTGAAAAAAAGCATTATGTCAACAAAATTATTGAGTGCGCACGGAAAGATCATGAGAAAGTAACACTGAAACGGATTTCAGGCCACTTGCTTAAATAAATATATATGTGTGTACGTGTATAGGGCAACTTATTGTGTTGCCTTTATGCCCGCTTTCTATCAGAGAAAATTAACAGTGAGGCATAGGCTTCAGCTCTGTCTCATTCATCGAATCCGAGCTTATTCCATCAGCTGGGTGATAGGTGCATTAGCACACCCTCTATTGCACTTTTAAATGAAGAACTTGGTTGCCTGGCTGGGCATACTCGGTGGCACACTTGAAGCATCTCGGGCAATGTGGCGACGATGTGAACACTTGTCCATCCTTTCTTTTTCTGTCTCACACCTCTCCCTTGCCTTGCATATGCACTATTTTATCGAAACAAAACCAGGTGGAAATCTGTGCTCTGTAGTCTCATCCCTTTCTAAACCTTCTTTGTACAGTCAGCACTTGGAAATGAGTGCATAAGGCAGAAAGTTAGGTGGGCAAAAGATGAGAGGAAGAAGAGGCCTTTGTCCTGCACCGGGGATGACATGCTCTCTAAGGTGCAGCACATCACCAAGGCCTGATGCTGCAAAGTGTTAAGTTTGTCTAATGTAGTTCTCTATCTGCCTTTACTTGTTGTACGTACATTGAAGAATCCTGGAACAGCGCGCCTTGTACTGCTTAGCGCTTGAGCAGCCTGGGACATCGAAGTGGCCACTGCTTTCTGCAGTTTATCCTACCTCATTCCTGGTCGGTACTCTGTCATTTCTCAGTAGCATCATTTCAACAACTAAACATGGAGCGTCTGCAAAATGCACACCGAGTCTGTAAAACAGCGCAAGAGATACATCCACTGCACTAGTATGGGCAAGTTGGTGTAAATTCATGTTTGAAGAAAGCGTACGAACACTGCAATGAGGCAGAACAACGCACTACTATACGTCGTCCTGTCTTCTTCGTGTTGTGGACTTTTGCACACTTTTTTCAAACATGAGTCTTCTCCATTTAGTATGTGGAAGGACCAAACACAGACCTTTGTATTCATTGACTACCTTGCTTGTGTAATTGTGGCTTTTTTTTTTTTTAGTGTTAAGGAACAACCTTTCCTTAAGGTTGTTTCCTTAAGGAAACAACCTTTCCTCGGAACGAGGTCCACATACCCACATGGCGGCATAGGTGCAGGTAATTTTATTATTGCCAAAGGTTGCACTGTGGTTGTGTCAGCAGCCTTCCTCTGTTTTCTTGCTTTGTTCCAACTGCACAGAACATAACCACTTTTTCAAACATCAGATCATGAAAACGTGCAATCGACACAAACAGCTCCCAGAGTGAAAAATGTTGGCAGAGTAAGGGAAGTAACAAACAAAAGGAAAGGTGTCCATGACACGTCTTTTAATAAAGCTCTATCAAATAGTACCAGTATAGTTCAATAAGAGGAGGACTGCACAAAGGAGTGCAGCAAGGTTGTGTGCCTGCTCTCAAAGTCTCTCTTCTTTCGTCCCAGCTACACAGGGAGGGATGACAAGAGGGCGCCAAGTTAAACCACTGCACTAACTTAGAGTGGCGCCCCATGGCAGCTGCGGCACTCACAACTGTCATGTTAAAGTACGATTGAGCTTTGATAGAACCTGGCGCACACAGACTCTGTCCCGCGGCCGACTGCAAATTGTGCATTTCAAAGTGGTTCCAATTAACTGAACAAATTTGCAAGATGTCTCAGCGCGCGAACAAAAGGACATGGTAGACAGAAAGAGCACTGACTTCCAACTAACTTTATTTCACAGAGTGGCAAGAATATATACTGCTAAAAAGGATGATAACAGAGCATGAAGGTAAAATGCAAGCCTAATCTACACATTAGTAACAAAACACGTGTGACAGATCCGCTATTGCCTCAAAGCCCAGCCAGGTAATCACGTTCAGCCTGTGATAAAGCAATCGATGATGTGCTTACACATTTATCTCCCAGCAAGTGTATTTTTTCGGCTTCGATAATTTCTCGGGTAAGCTGGTCCCTGTGCCTTGCCAATATTGAGCACTGATAAAAGAGAGGGGTGCACCCACAATCTCAACAATGAATGCCAAGATGCCCTTGTACCACATTGTGCACATTGTTTTGGTGTTCTCGGAGGCGGTCATTTATGCACCTGCCGGTTTGCCCGACATAGATGCACCCACATGTCAGAGGAACCAAGTAAGCGACTCCCACTGCGCATGGGACGCAGCGTGTCCTGTGCGCGACAGAGCACGAGGCAGAATTTGCACGAGGTGCATTGACCCGTTTGCAAAGCCTCTGCAATTTTTCCGGTGCAGAAAAAAACCACAAGAAGGTTGGCGTCTCGAGCAATCTTTTTTAGCCTGTGTGAGACGTGCACGTAAGGCAGTACGACAGGCTGGCTCTTTCTGACACTGTTTATTTATTTATTTACATTTACATTTCACCTACATCGCCGTGAGGCATTACGTAGGGGAGGTACACATAATAATTTGACTACATATTTTTCAACCGAAACAATAGATTCAACAAATAAAACAGCACTCAAAATATTTTAAGAGAAGAAAAAAAAACACTCGAATATTGGTGAGCGAAATGTCAAGTCATGCATTTGTAAACATCCACACGCTTCGAGACCGAAAACCATTCTTAGTGGCAGTGATATTGTAGGAGTTGTCACAATAAAGAAAAAAAGGATTCATTATTAGTTTCATTGACGAAATCATCCGGTAGACGGTTCCATTCCTGTATTGTTTTTACGAAAAAAAGAACCAACGAAAGAGTGGGTTTTGTAACGGTATTCTAATATTTTTCTTGAATGGTCTTGACGACTAGAGATGTATGTTGGTGTGAACAGATAATCAAGAGGGTTAATGGCATTTCCATTATAATATATACAATTAAGAAATTTAAGCCTGAGTTTCTGCCTCCTTACCATCAGTGTCTCCCATTTCAATGCTCGTTTCATTTCTGTGATGCTTGCAAAGGAATTATAGTTGTTCCTAACAAATCTGGCTGCTTGGTTTTGAACTTTTTCCAATGCGTCAATCAAGTATTGCTGATGGGGATCCCAGATTATGCAAGCATACTCTAGAATAGGTCTTACATACATGAGATAAAGGATTTGTTTCACGGTCTGTGAAGCTTGCCTAAAATTTCTGCGTATGAAATATAGCATCCGGCCTGCCTTGGTCACAGTTATGTCAATGTTTTTATTCCACTTGAAATTGTCGGAAAAATAGACGCCCAGATACTTATATTAGGATTCATTGCTAATTATTGAATTATTTATTTCGTATGTTGTGTCTAGTTTACTAATCCGGTTGGTGAATGATACACAGCAACATTTACGGACGTTTAGACTCATTTTCCATTTTTGGCACCACATTGATATTCGGTACAGATCATGCTGCAGAACTTCAGCATCCTTGTGCGATTTAATCACTCTAAACACTACATAATCATCTGCGAATAACATAATGGGAGAGGTAATACCATCGACTATGCTATTAATATAAATCAGGAAAAAAAAAGGTCCTAATACGCTCCCCTGTGGTACACCGGATGTAACGGTTGCCGCAGATGATTTTGATCCGTTAAGCACTACGTTCTGCTGTCAATCGTTTAGATAGTTCTTTACCCTATTGATAACTGTGACAGTTTTTAAGACAAATGGTGATAAACCATCTGGTCCAACTGCTTTAGTTGTATCTATCTGCCGTAACAAGCAATCAACACCAGTAATGTCAACCTCCACGTCTTTCATGGAAGGCCACGTGACTGGAAGCGCCCCCACATTGCCAGAAGTGCTTTGAATAAAAACTGATTGAAAATAGTTGTTGAAAGCTTCAGCTTTTTCTTCATCAGTGCACAAAGTATCGCCCTCCACGGTCAGACCAGGAATACTTATATCATCTTTTCTATTTTGTTTAACATACTTTTAGAACTATTTCGGGTTTTGCTTTAACCTATCGCTTAATTGGGCAAAAAAAAGTATCCTTCCTTGTTTTTATTGCCGATTTCAGTGTCAGGTTTACATGCCTAAGCTCTTGTTCGTTAGACGTAGTACTCCTATCGCGAAATTTTCTGTACAAACTTCGTGTTCTAATTAACCTGCGAATGTCTTTATTAAACCAAGGCTTTTGTTTTGTTCTCTTCTTTGGTATTCTGTTTGGTACATGAGTTTCAACTGCGTGAAGTAGCTTATCACGAAAATAAGACCACAGGGTTAATAAGCAACGACTTTCTGCCAAAAGCAAGAATGTTGGGTAATACGACTCTAATTCTACAGAAACAGAATCGTACTCACCTTGTTCATACAGGAAAATTTGTCGGGGTATTGCCTGTGCTACTTGGCAGTATTCTATCTTTAAATCTGCCACAGTGGCCTTATGGTCACTTATACCAGGAATCACCGACGCAGTGGAAACAATATTTGGGTCATTACATAATATTAAATCCAGAATGGCATCATGTCTCCTTGGAATATTCACATATTGACAAAAACCAAACACTCTCAAGAATTCGCCAAACAAAGTATACACTGACGACCTGTTTTGTGTACCACTGGTTATTTAGTCAAAATCTGGTAGATTGAAATCTCCACTCAGGAGTACACTGTCTGGAATTAACTGTACCATTTCAGAAAGCAGTGTCGTAGGAGTATCACCACTGTCTGGTGGTCGATAAAAACAACCAAACACGACAGCATTTCCCTTCGGTAAAAAAACACGGCACCAAACTGCCTCGGCAGAATTGTGGAAAGAAACTTCCTCGCTAGTTCACTCGTTCGCTACAAGAATAAATACGCCCTCACCATGGCGATTTTTATCTTTCCTATAAGCAGTGAAGCCATGTGGGAAGACCTAAGTATCAGGTATCGCACTGTCCAGCCAAGATTCTGTACCCATAATAATTTTTGCTTGAGTAGTTGCCACAAGGGACGCAAAGATGTCAACTTTATTATTAATACTTCGACAGCTCACAAGAAGCAGTGGTATGCGCCCGCAGGTGTTTGAAGTATCGATTCTCCCAGTTCTGCGATGACTGACGTCCCGTCAGTCGGCTTCTTGTGATCGCGCATGTGCATGCAGTGGGACAGGTTGGTTCATTTCACTGTCCCACACGAACGTCTTTCCATTGATAACAAGCTTACCATAGTTAAGGCGCACTCGGCATCCCTTGCTATCTCTCTTTTCCCTGGCATGATTCCAAAGAAGCCGTCGTTTTTCGCAAACAGCATGACTGAAGTCCTCGGATACACTAAAAGAGGTGTTCTTAAATTTGTAAGCATCACGCATAACACTTTCCCTGGCTTTCCACCCCGAGAAGATTGCGACGATAGGCCTAATGCGCCCCTCTGTGAAGGCCCCAGCCTGTGAGCTCTTTCTATCGGAATGTTACTAAGCTTGAGCACGTTACTACAAATCTCTTCAACCAGGCTCTCGGATTTTTCCCATGTTTCTTTGCGCTCATTGTCTGGCACACCAAAGAAAACTAAGTTTAACCGGCGGCTCCTGTTTTCGAGATCGTCAAGCTTAGCCTCTATCTTTTTTTTTCGGATATTTCAACAATGTTAATGCGCTCCTCGATTACATTTGATTTTGCTATCACGCTGTCTATTTTCTGTTCCAGGTCGGCTTGCTTCGCCACTATTTCTGCAAGTTTAGTAAGCATGGTTTTCTGACTACATTATACATCCAAAAGGACCTTCTCAATGTTCGTCATCTGCTCTTTTTCGGTTGAGTTCATAGGGCCTGGGTTTAGCTCTACATCCCCTGAGAGTAGCAATAGAGCCTCCCCCAACAAAGAACAATCATTGCAGATTAGCACCCAAACAGAGTCAACCAAGTATTTGCAAACAGAGTCAATGAACAAGCACAACTTCTGTCTATCAATGGGGCACGACACTCTTACAAGCATCACATTACTCGCGCGATAACATTTTGCATAATTCAAGTAACAAACCTGATACATGAAGCAACGTAAGTTCGTGGCCAGAAGAAGAGTGCCGCACCCCAGTCGACGGCTGCCGAGATGCTCCCTTTTATCGGCCTCGTAAGGCGTATCCGGAAGCGCTCCCCGCCACGCAGTCATGTGGCCTGTCCGCAGTTCAAGCACGGTATCAGGCGTGTCAGCTCGCATCAGTGGATGGCAAGGAAGGGCGCACTGCACATGCGCTGTAGCCCCTGGTTTTGCTTATCCGGTTTGTCGCCTCGCTTCAAGACAG
The DNA here is from genome assembly GCA_013436015.1 of Rhipicephalus annulatus. NCBI lineage: Eukaryota > Metazoa > Arthropoda > Arachnida > Ixodida > Ixodidae > Rhipicephalus > Rhipicephalus annulatus. The sequence continues at coordinate 47,884 of WOVY01002308.1, read as the reverse complement.
TGATCAGCTTTTCCGCCACCGAAACGAGAACATGCCATGCGCAAGGTAACCAGCTTTGGTAAGCCGCTCCACTTGTAGAGCAAAGCTGTGGTGTACCATGTGGGGGCAGGACTTCTTTAAGGCATTGACTCTCTTTGATCAGTGCTCAATATTGGCAAGGCACAGAGACCAGCTTACCCGAGAAATTATCAAAGCCGAAAAAATACACTTGCTGGGAGATAAATGTGTAAGCACATCATCAATTGCTTTATCACAGGCTGAACGTGATTACCTGGCTGGGCTTTGAGGCAATAGCGGACCAGTCACACGGGTTTTGTTACTGGTGTGTAGATTAGGCTTGCATTTTACCTTCATGCTCTGTTATCATCCTTTTTAGCAGTATATATTCTTGCCACTCTGTGAAATAAAGTTAGTTGGAAGTCAGCGCTCTTTTTGTCTACCCTTTTCCTTTGTTTGCGCGCTGAAACATCTTGCAAATATGACTACGCTCCAACTAGCCCAAGCTTCCACTCTTCTGAGTAACTGAACAAGAAACGTCGGCCAAAGCACAATGGAGAAAACAAGCATGCTCTGGCAAGCAACCGCGTGTGCACATAAATATATATACACAGGTAGGTGTGGGTGCATTTGTAAGCAGAATTGTGTTGGGCTCAGTACGAGGCAAGTGATGGACTTGAGAGCACGCATGGTGTTTCAAATAGCATGGATGTACTACACCAGGGGTCGCCTCAAGTAAATGTATGAGAATACAAAACACTGAGCAGACTGCCGTTGGTTATAGTACAAAGATGAGTTTTTAGTGTTTTTCAAGATGGAAAATGCATACTTCTAATTCACTGAACTCAAGAAAAAACAACTAAAGTACTCGTTGTCTCGATGCTCAAATGAGTCTATGGCTGTGTGCATGTCTGTTACAGCACAGTTTGCCCAGAGAAGTGAGCAACTTTTTTTCTTTGAAACAAGATTATGAATTCATTCCAGTGTGCAATATTATAACATCTGGCTGATATATTCCCAGGACTGATGACACAATTTCCCAATTGTGTTTAAAATCTTTTTCTGACTTTCCCAAAAGAGTACTCGTTCTAATTACCATGCACAACCTTCTTTCACTTCTGTATGCCCCCTAACCACCATGAAGACAATTAAGCGATGCATGAGAGAATTAGCTACTTTCTCAACAGTGTCATATGGATGTGACGGTGGGAGGCCTATGGCACTAGTCAGACAGGTGAGAACTACGAGGGGTCCCTTTAGTGATCTTTCTCATGTGTCGCAGCAAAAGTAATGCACAGACCAGTCACAGCTGAAGTCAAGCACAGGCCACATTTATACACGCGTCAAGTCTCCCAAGTAGTTGCAGCAACAAGAACTGCTTTTAGCATGTGCTGCAAATGTGTAACAGCACGTAACGACTAAGGCAATGGTAATTGATAGCAGTGCAGGCTACAGGAAGGCACGTTCAAAACAACACGCTATTGCAAAATGTGACTCTTCTGCCCTTAGCCAACACTGCTATCAATCATTATGCGACACAAACAAGCCCCAGAGTCCCAACATCTCCAATGAATGCAATAGGCCCTGTATTCTCTGATACACATTCTCTGATACTGCAAGTGCATTCTCGTGTGGCCGCAAAGCCACTCGGCAAAGTCGAATAAAATGAACGCAAGTATGCATTTATGTCAGAAAGAAAGATCAATGCTTGTGTATGTCCAGACGCCAATACTATGCACAGTAGCAGTTTGGCAATCGAGAAATTAAGGCAAACATGGAAGATTATTTGCACCACCAAGTGGGACAATCTCGCAATGAATTGCAAGTGGTCGAAGTGTCCACAGCAAACAATAACATCTCAAAGGATTGGAAAATGCCATAAACTTCACCTAGTGCATTTCAATGTCATTCATACAAAAAAAAAATAACTTCTTGATATTACCCTTGACAAGAGTTTCGTTTTCTTTGGGCTGCACTTCGCTAAAGCCCCAAGCTCCATTGCGCTAGCTACATCAGAAGGTCATTATCATAGGTGGGCAGTTTGAACTAAGCTAGCAGTGTGAGGACCACTGATTTTGTTTTAAACTACGCATTTTCCCAACACCAGACAAGGAGTCCAAGGTTTATGGAGCACTGTTTCAACAAATACATGCTGACCTATTATTCTCCCTTAGTGTCTCTTTAATGCAAAGGAAGCTCACTTTGATATACAGTTGAACCCCTTTATAAGAGACACTGATATAATAGACAAATGGGTATAAGAGGCACCAGTGTGCCTACAGTAAGATACTGGTTGATAGGAAAATGCATACGAGATACCCTGCTTATAAAAGACATCTTATGTAAAAACAAGAATTGCTGCCCAGAGCATGCCTCTTATTGGGCAAGCTATAAAGCGCATGCTTACTGTATATATAATATATATATTTTTTTTTTCCCTGGTTTTGTTTGCTGCTGTTCGGTTACCGTTCATTTGTGTATCGCAGATTCGTTGTGGCATGTTGTAATTTTTTTTTTTTAGATATTGTGTAAGCGTTGTCATTTACACGTTGTTCTCGAGTGTTGTACGCATGTACTGAATGTGATTTGTTTTTCACGTTTCAATTGTATTTTTTGTCTTCTAAACCCACTCCCCTCTATAATGCTGTATGCCCTGAGGGTACAATAAATAAATATATATATATATATATATATATATATATATATATATATATATATATATATATGTCTTTGTAGTTCATCTTCACCTGTGCATACAAATCATCGTGATCATCATCATCGTAGTCTCTCGCCGTATGTTCAGTTGCTGGCTCGCGCGTCTGTATTGAAAATACAGTGGTCGCCCCGTCATAGCCAACATCATCTCGCAAGTGGTGAAGGTGCTGTGATTCCAATGTTTCGATTTTTTTTTTTTTTACATTGGTTCAGATGGCTCAAGTCAAGTTACGGCGGCCTCTCATTGCATTGACGGGTCTCGGTATCATTCGCCATTGCCCTTAAAATGTGTCATCCTCATAGGAACAAGTCAATGACAGGTTATCGCACGCAACGTTATCAGGCCTTTAGCAAGCCCTCGGCCTTCATCTGTTGTCCTAGTTGAGATAAAGAAGGGATCAGTGCGATTTTGCATTGATTACAGAGAACTAAACGAAATTACCCGGAAGGATGTATATCCTATGCGCCGGATTGACGATGTCCTTGACACCTCACAGGGTGCAGAATACTTTTCCAAGCCTCAACCTACGATTTAGCTATTTGCAGATTCCGATGTATGAGTCTGATAAAGAAAAGACGGCATTTGCTACTCCTGACAGCCTCTTCGACTTTACTGTGATGCCTTCTGGGCTCTGCGATGCCCCAGCCACATTTGAGCGAATGATCAATATGGTGCTGCAGGGCCTAAAAATTGCAGACCTGTCTTTGTTACCTGGTTGACATCATCTTTTCATCCAGCTTCTCTCAACACCTAGAACGTCTAGACGAGGTACTCACATGTCTAGCCAAAGCTGGCTAAATACCAAGAAGAGTCAGTTTGCGAGCCATAGCATCAAAGAGTTAGGCCACGTTGTCACCAAGCTTGGCATCGAACCTGATCCCGACAAAGTGGCCGCTGAGTTGCACTTTCTCAAGCCCACCACGCTAAAGGACCTTTGCAGCTTCATAGGCTTAGCATCTTACTTCCGCCAGTTTGTCCATGATTTCGCCACTATTGTGGCTCCTCTTCACAAACTCTTGACCACAAATGCATCATTTATTTGGACAGATGACTGTGAAGCTGCTTTCCAGACCCTAAAACGATATCTCACGTCAGGGCGACTTCTTCGTCATTTTAGTCCCATAGCCCCTACTATTATTACACACTACTATATTACAGACGCAAGTGGGCATGGAATCGGCGCTGTCCTGCTCCAGCGTGACCAGGCTTCGCAAGAGCAAGCCGTGGCTTCCGTGAGCCGTACTCTCTCTCTCTCCAGCAGAATAGAATTACATCACTGAGCAAGAATGTCTGGCTATTGTGTGGTCTGTGCAAAAATTTCGCCCCTATTTGAACAGCCGCCGCTTCACGATTGTCACTGACCATCATGCGCTCTGTTGGTTGTCCTCCTTAAAAAACTTGTCGGGGCAACTCGGTTGTTGGTTGCTCCAACTGCAGGAGTATGACTACAGTGTCACATACCGGTCGCGTCGAAAACACCAAGGTGCCGACACTTTGTCATGCTGTCCGCTGTTGCAAAATTATGACGCATCTACCTGCTGTGCAGCACCTCGCAGCCAAGAGACCAGGCAGATGACCAGTCTTAGTCCTATTGAGTTCACTACACCGGATGACCTCCTTTACTTCACAGACCTCACATCGCTCCAACGTGCAGAGACATACTGCCGTACAATCATTGATCAGCTCACCGGCTTGTCCCGTGCTCCCAACAGCCGCTTTCGACGACAACTCACGTGTTTAAAACTTCACGATGGGTCGCTACTTCGGCAAATTTATCATCCTCTCGGTAGCCGATGGGTCCTGGTCATACCTCACTCACTTCAGTTCCGTTTTAGAAGCCTTTCATGGCGACCCGAAAGCTGGCCACTTGGGTTTTCATAAAACCTACGATTGCATCAAGGCTCGCTTCTTCTGGCCTGGCCTCTCCACTAGTGTTTCCAAGTATGTCGCTTCCTGTTCACCATGTGAGCACCGAAAACGTTCGACATCTCTTTTTCCCTGCCCTCTACAACCACTTCCGCGCTCGTCAGCTAGCTTCGAGTTCGTCGGCATAGACTTATATGGACCCCTTCCGCTTACACCTGCTAGTCACTGCTGGATTGTTACTGCCGTGGACCATCTTACTCACTATGCTGAGACGGGAGCTCTTCCTTCTGGCACAGTCTCAGGGGTGGCCGATTTTATTCTGCGTGCCATTATCTTGTGCCACGACACTCCTCGTGTTCTCCTGAGTGACCGTGGCAAGACATTTCCTTCTCATGTGCTCGATGAAGTCCTACAGGCCTTTGACACCATTCATAAGACCACCTTGGCACATCATTCAAAAACAAATGGTCTCACTGAGCGTTTTCATAGAACTTTGTCAAACATGATCTCTATATATCCAGCCCGATCACAAGAACTTGGACACAATACTACCTTTCGTCACGTTCAGCTACAACACTGTCATTCGACGCACTGCAAGTCACAGCCTGCTTTTCCTTGTTTATGGCCCTGCACCATCTTTTGTTCTAGACACCAGCTTCTTGTCCACGCTCTCTGTCCCATCTGCGTCCCTGCTGGAGAGTTTGCTGCCCGTGTCTACCACTGCCGCACAATCGCCTGTGCCAACACCTCTACCATTCAGGCCCAGTGAAAAGTTTGTTGTGATATGACATGTCGAGTTGTGTCATTCTACCCAGTCAACGAAGTGCTCCTTTGGACACCTGTTCGCACACTCGGCCTTTGTGAAAAATTCGTTCACAGATACCTGGGTCCTGACACTGTGCTTGAACGAACATCGGCCGTAAATTATCATGTTGCTTCAGTTACTTTGGCATTTGATCGCCGTTGTAGCGGATCCGAAATCGCCCATGTGCCTTGCCTGAGGCCTTATATCCGGCGCTCGTACCCTTACTAAATGGACATCTTGCTGAGCGCTTTCGTGTAGGGGGGAATAGTGTGAGTGCTGACTGAGTGGTTCATCATCTTCACCTACGCACACAAATCATCCTGATAATCATCGTAGTCTCTCGCTGCGTGTTCGGTTGCTGGCTCGTGCGTCTGTATTGTAAATACAACGGTCGCTCCGTCACACCTGACATCATCTCACAACATATATAATATATATGTATATATATTTTTTTCCCTAGATATTTATGTTCAAAGTACGTGAGGAAATATCCCTCTGTTTCTGGTATAACACGGTTGATGAACAACTGAAGTAATGCATGTTGTCGGGCTAGTTGGTTGATCGATTTTGAAGACGTCTTCGAACTGTGTGAACAAGACAACACATTACAAACATAGAACATGCACACACAACGTGCAGTGTGCACTTTGTGTGTGCATGTTCTGTGATTAACAGTAGGCTGCCATTCTTCAGAACATTCCTTGGAGAAGTGACTGTTATGTGCGTATGTTGACAATTTTACCACCCTGTATCTAAAATGCCAGTAGAGTAGCTAGGGGGCTGGGGAGGGGATTCAACTGGTGCAACCTCCCCCCCGAAATTTTAAATGTGAAGCATTTCTTAGCGAACTTCAGTGACTTTGAGCGTGTCTGTCTGTCTGTCTATTTATACATCTATCTGTCTAGCCGCATTAGTTTGGGTGCTCTCGTGGTAACCCCCTCAACTTGGCGTGAACCAAAATTAGCGTGGGAGGGTAAGATGGTTTGACGAATATAACGTGCTGGTCAAGACATGAATGTCACAGTCCCATCGCGTACGTCGTCCAACACTTCCCGCCCGACAGTGGCACTGTCACTAGGCTGTTTAATAAGCAAGCTCTCGTGTAGGTTCGTGTACACTGCAAACCTCTGACATAACCGTCATCGAGAAATGAGCCGACAAGACCATTTGTTCCCAACAAATCGCCAACATTCAATATATTTACGAAACTGCCACAAGAGAGTAAATAACAGACATAGAATGGAGCATGCAAAAGTAGAAAGAGGTTAACAGGAATAACAAATAGCCAAAAGATGTGAGCAGTGCGCAGAAATAAATGGTCACAGGAAAAACCCCATATCACCATACACCGCGATGCCTTTCTTGCAGCTGATGCGATGGAGTGACAGGCTTTATATACCGCCAGTGACAGGCTTCATATACTGCCAGACTTCCCCTGCTGCGCGAGTGCACAGCAGGGAAAGTCTGGCGAATAGGTTGAGGCGCCCACATGGTTGCCTTGGAGGGAGAAAAGCGTCTGGCCAGTTGAGGTCAGTGGCCCTTCGGCAGCCGCAGCTCGCACATGAAGCCGGAGACGTTTCTTGGCCAATGCCAGGAGACCAGAACAAACCCAGCCCACGTCAGGCGACAAGAAGCAGCTCTGTGTCCAGGTAGGAGTCCGCAGCTACCTTGATGCAGGAGCTCTGCTGGCCGTCACCCCTGTGCCCCGGCCACCCTTTTCCCGACTCAGCCACGTCTGCCTAGTTTCGCTGTTCTTCTTCGGTGGCTCCCCTAAATCTCCGTGGAGGCTCCTTATTGGCTTCAAATCTTCACACCCACACATCCCGGAACCTAGCGTCATCTTCGTCATTCTCTTTTCATCTTCGTCGTCATGCACTTTTCAAACGCGGACATTCAAACATCAGAGGCACATAGCCACGCGTGGGTATGTGCCGCTGATATGCGGGTATGTGCCACAAGTGATTGACACTTAGTATCCACCCAGAAACGACGAGAAAACACATAAAAATTTTAAAGCGCGAGCATTAGGTGAGTGAGCTAAACAACTTTATTGTTAATCCAGTATAAAGGGAGAAGAGGTAGGAGAATAAAAGGAATACTCTAGCGTGCTCGGACGTCCCGGAGCAGCAACCTACTCTGGTCAAACCCGTGGGGGCGCCGCTTTCAGCAGCTGGCGTTCCACGATGCCAAGCACGTGCTGGACCACGTCTCTTTAGTTGCCTGGCTCTTGGGTCATGATTTTGCTGCTGATGTTAGTTGGCATTTCTTCTTGGTTACCCGGCGGTGGCACACAGTCCCAGAGAAGATGTCCCTGTGTGGCTCCTGCCTTCTTGCAGAGTTGGCATATATCTGTGGAATATACCTCCGGGCAGACAGCTGTGCCCAGACGGGGGTCCATATGGCTTGTACTTGCAACTGCTGTAGAGTGGCTGCTTCGCTGCACTGTAGGTCTCGGTGAGGCAGTGGGTAGAGACGTCTGCGAGCGTTAAGAAATACCCGACATCGGTAGCGTCGACCCGATGAATGCAAAGAATAAATGTCAAGATACCAGCTGGAATCGAACTCAAGGATTCTGCGTGGCAATGAAGCATTGTACCACAGAGCTACGCCACGTCTCAAGACTACTTTCCAAATGGACGCTAATCTTCGTGAAACAACAATAGTGGTTGCAGTGCTGCCTAACCAACTCTATAAACATTACACATGTACTCCTTCAATACAGCCATCATGTCTGGGTAACGTCAATTGTGATTAGTTGCCATGCCCTGAAGTTGATTTATGTAACAGTGTCCAGGGCCAGCATCCTCGCAAGCATATCATATCAGCTTCTGGCATCTCTAATATGCATGTCCCAGTTGGCATTGTTGCGCAAGTGCAAACAACTGGTTATATAAACACCTGCAACTCTTCAACATATGTCTGTGCGTGCAACATTTGTACATATATTTAGAGTCATGTCGTGACGTGTCGCTCAGTAAGAAATTACCACACTGTCACCTTTCCTCCGCATGCATCGCATAACTCGATCCCCAGGTATGTGGGATCTGCCGAATTTTTTTTCTATTTTGCTTGCACATATATATATATATATATATATATATATATATATATATATATATATATACACGTACAAACATACTCACAGACATACATAAAGTATGGTTACACTCCTCCCCATCCCCCAAAAAAATTTCTGGCTACGCAACAGTAACGCTTCATTCACACGACAGACGTAATCGCAGTTCGAGCCTGTGGATTGCGTACTACGTCACCAGACCTCAGCTGTTTCCGCGTCCCAGCATCGGTCTGCGCAGTTGTTACGTCCTGTGGAAAATGACAAGTAAAAAAAAATCACAGCATATCCAGAATGATGAGTGGGGCGAAGCGCTGGTCTATTTATGCGTCCATTCGTCTGTCTGTCCATCTGTTTGTCTCTCCGTCTGTCCCTCCTATTTCACACACTTCTATAGCACCAACCTCATCTAGGAAATGAGACAAGAAATGGTGATGAGACAGCGCCATATATTACACTGTTAGGGAGAGACTGCCGGTTGCGCTTGACGCAGGACAAGGTTAAACTAAGAGGAGCTTCGCCCCTAAAACACAATGTGCCTACTGCAAGATCAAATTTCACGCAATCTTTTTCTTTGCAAAGGAGAATCCCTCCACCAAGGACAAAAAGTCATCCGAACCATACAGCAGTTATCAACAGAAAAACTCCACTTTTCAGCCACAGCCAAGCATTCCTGCACCAAAGTGAAACCGGTCTCTGCCTGTTCATATGGAAATAACACAACCTTTCTTATTTCTCATGAGCCACATCAACTATGTGGCTATAGCTCACTCCTGGAACAAAGTTGTTGAAAGAAATGAAATCTCATCATTTGTACAGGCGTCACACAGGTGCTAGGCCTACCCATCCACACCAATACTAAAAAGCTCACAGTGTTGGGCATTCACGAGACATACAGCGAAATTGCCAAAGCTCAAAGTGTAGCTCAGCTAGCCAGACCATCGTCCATAGAGGCAGGCGGACAACTTTTAGCTCACCTGAACCTCATGTCCCCTTTTTCTACCCAACGAGAACGCATCCCGCCCCACTCAATCAGGGACTGCATTCTAGTACCTCTACTCCCGCTTACATCCACCCAGACTAATACTAGGGTTATCGTAGAGCAAGCATTGCCACGCTACTAAAGACCACAGTCTCTATGCCTAGCATGGTCACCTTTGTAGACACCGCAAAATACCCCAATTATAAGCATACATAACAGCTGTAACTTCGCTACAAGAAAAGCTCCTCACAAAACTCTGACCCTTATCACGCTGAACAGGTAGCAATCTCATTAGCAATGGCGAACACAACCCGCACTACAATTTACACTGATCTCAGAACTGCGACCCAGGCCTACCCGAAGGCAAGAAATGGCTTCGGAACCTACTCGAGACCGATAATGAATAAATCTGACAATGGAAAATTCGCGGGTACTTTTAAACAATTAATTGCATGTGCTTTTTGTATAATTGCCTGGTGTCTCGCTTTTTGGTTATAATCTCTTATGTACCCACTATCTTACTTGTAATCTGCCTTTTGCATGCCTCTACAGCGTTTGCGCAGCCCCTTGGCGGTGGCTCTGGGAAACGATCTGTGGGACACTGTTAGAGACGCCGCCTGTATTTGCGCGGTGGCATCGGTGATGTGAGTGGTGCAGTCGGCACAACCAATGAACTTATCTATAAATTCTTAGTGTGATGCCAGCAACATACTCTGTTTCAGAAGTTTCTTTCAGCACTGTGGAGGCTACAGGCCCATTAGCTATAGGAAGGGCCCTTCACCCCTCCACATGTATTTATTCACACCGTGTCGTCTGCTCACCGTATTCACGGCATCTGCTCAACAAATTGTAGTTATTATGACCAGTTTGTTAACTGAAAAATTTAGTAACGCTATTAGGCGAGCAACTACATCAGGAACTTGAAAAAGCGTGAATTTGTTGCTCTGCTGAGGCTTCGTAGAATCTCATGCCGGCGGATAACTTCGCTTTGTGGCTGGTTCTCTCCGATGCTGTTTGAGGCTCTCGTATTTCTATTTCTCCGTCAACACGTTCCTTCGCGCCTCTCGCTCCAATGCTGTGCAAGGTTGCACGTCCAATATTTGCAGATGCAACGTTCCTGGTCTGATGACGCGATCCGAACACTGCCTCGGTGTTTTAGCCTTAGCAGGTGTGGCTAAGCAAGCAGCATATATCACTAATATTGACAAAACGCACCTGCTGCTTTAGTTTCAGAGTGAGATGAAACAAATCGATGGTTTACTTGACCATTTGTTTGCTGCTGTCAGCGTAGTGGGCATGTGGCAAGAGCAAGTCCGGATCGAAGTGAGCGATGACAGTGGCAGAAGTTCGCCTGCCGTAATGCCCCACGATTTGTGTCTGGAAGTGTCCGCGAAAGGGCACCACACAGACATGCAGAAGGTCAATTATCAAAAATTGTTACTGTTGTTACCTTTTGTGCATATATATATTTTGTTTATTTTTCCGAAAGTGTCTGCTATATATGTATATTTTAATAGCCTTGTTTTACAATTCAAGAACCCTTTTTGTATATGCTTTAATTTGCTTCTGCTAAAATGTCTACTGCTAGGTAATGGGAGGTGGGGCCAGTCAAGCTGCATATACGTAGCTTTTTTCTCACCTTCGAAACCACATCTCAAGTTTTGTACTTTGGCAAAAATTAATCAAACTTCAGATCTGTCAACACTATCATCTCAAATGGTGAAAGTTTCTATTACCACAAGCACTATCCTTCCGTCTCCTACAGACAGGAGCAAATCCCTCGCCGGCAGTTTATGCAAGATTCATAAGCAAACTAACGCCACCATGCACCCGATATGGCATCTCTCGATGCAACCTGTGCAGCATATGCTGTGGCAATGCCCGGAGTTGCGCGCGGACGACGGGTCTCCATCCCCAGAAAACAAATGGGATACACTACTCACAAGTCCTCAAGCGGACAACCAACTTTGGGCCGTCCAGAGGGCTCATGACCTGGCTGTCAAGTGTAAACTCCTGGTGCCGTTGGGGGCGCAGCCAGCAGACGAGGCCCCTTAAGGGATTATGGCCTCCTCATGACCAAGTCACGTTATTCAGTCAGTCTTATCGCTGACCAACCTAGTAGGCCTCTTGGCAAAATTTCGGTACCTTCATAAATTGGGCAAAGAGTGGCATACACATTGCACGTTCCTAGCTTCACACTAGGAAGTAACACTAGAAAATATTTTAATATTCCAACTGTTGACTTCACTCGCCATCCCAGAAAGTGGATCAATACATTGTTTTAATTATTCATTAGACGACAACTGAGAAGAAAAATTCTGAGAAAAGTTATTATTATGATCATCATTACTAAGCAGTGACTTTTCTCTAAAACTGACGACTTTCAGACGCATTTTGGCGACTTCAGCAAAAAAAAAAAAGAATAGGAATAATAACAGAGCTGCCGCGCGGAGCGATTCGTGAAACGACAGAGGCCCAAATTGTTGGAAACCTCTGGATGCAATGCCGAAATCCTTGCTTGTAGCGTGAATTCTTCCTTGTCACGTGTGGATGCTGCGTGCGGAGAAATTCGAACCACGTCAAACGACTCATTCGCCCGCGATCACGTCCGTCGTGTGAATTCAGCTTGAAAAAACACTAACTATACCTGGTAAGCTCTCGCAACATCTCTTCCTCTCAGCGTCTTCTTCCCCTTCTTTCCCTGCTTGATTACCATCTTGCGGCACTTCTTGGCGAGGTCTTCCAAGAAAATCTGCTCGGCCAATTCTATCTGAAACATTTGTGAGCAGCGAAGCAGAGCATCGTGGGACACAAGGTTGGACCCCCGACATTTGGCAGCAAATGCTCTCAGCCGAACACAGTGCACAAAACCGCGCAGGGGTGACGGCCGATGGGCGCCATCCTATCTCCTCCTTACTTCCGGATGTCGCTGTCCCTGCGCCTCGCTCTCTCCCCATCTCTATACCTTCTAATCCTATTCTTTTAATCCTTCCTTACCCCCATCCCTCGTGATCCACTGGTGAGGTGTCCTCCCCCTGAGAGACAGTTACGGAGCTCATTTTTATCTTATTTTCATTTAAAAATCACTGCTACAGAAGAGTGAAGAAAGAAAAACTGACTTCAAGTCAACGAGTAGCGCACTTGACGACTTACCCACAAGGCTGCCTTCTCGGACACCTCGAGTGTCGTTGCACATTTGGCCCTGTACGCCTTTCGGCTGACTAGCATGATCGTGTAACACAGAACACGACGGTCCACGGATATGGTGGCACCAACTTTTTCTAGGAGGCCACAGAACATCTATACACTACTACAGTGGCTAGAATAGGAAAGTGGTGGTGGTGGTGGTAGTGGCTAGAAGTGTGATGAGCGGCAAGCAGCGCCTACGGAGCGCACTGAAGCCTCCGAGGAGGAGCCGCGTGGGGGAGCGCGCAATCGTTTAAACATCGCTTGCACGTTTCCGACAGTTTCATCGGGCGCGTTCGTCCTTGTTTCTTTTTTTTAATTGTGGTGGCACTCTTACACCAGTGCTTCTGTATGCACTCTGATGGCACGAAAACAAAGTCATTTCTTCGTCCCCCGGGTTCACAACAGGCTATTAGTCAGTTGAAAAGAAGCATGCGTTGTTCGGCGTTCCAAAGGACGAAGCTCTGTTAGCGCAGTGGCGTAGAGCGATCCCGCGCGCTAACAAGCTGCTTCAAGATAACTCGGCTGTGTGCGAGCTGCACTTCAGCGAGAGGTACATCTTCCGGCACCTCGAGCACACTTAGATGGGCGAAACTGTCCGCATTGAAAGGGGTACACCCATGGGCGTGCTTGCCGTTCAGGGGAGGGGGTGGGGCGAATGTTTATTGCAAGGTGTCTCCCTTATATTAAATCAGTGTATGAGGCAGATTTTACGCCACCCATCTAGATAGAACAGATTTAGCGCCCCCGTCCCAGGTGGCCAGCCTCCTTTGCCTCCCTCGTGTGGACGCCCATGGGTAGGACTTTCAAGGAAGCTCTTCGCATTTGTCAACGCCTTTATAATCACTTTTTCAAAGTGCTTTAGCTACAACGAGCTTCACAGTGACAGCTTGGAAGAGCTTGTTTCCTGCTTGAAAAAAAAATGTCACACTGGGCTGCACACAACATGATCCGAGCTTCACCAATCAAGTAAACAAGTTTTTCTGCTCACCTATTTGCGTTTTTACACAGAGGTACTCCACAAAAAGCGAGCATCTTCCCGTGAAAAGAAGTGCCTGAAGCTCAGGCACATAACCTAGGCTTGCAGCCCAATGTTCTGTGGGGCGCTTGTGAACTAATAAACTTTTTTTCTTGGAGATAAAAAAAGGACATGCAACAAATTATTAGGAATACATTGTTGTAAACAGATAGTGATTCACTACTCGGAAATGTGTTCTATCACCTGTGCGCAGAAAATAAAGGCTTTCCTTCAGACACCGCTCGTGGTTCTCGCCTCATGATTATGACGCTTTGATTGATGGGGCTTTATTTACAGGTTTCATATTTTGGTGCACGTTAAAAAAACACAGTTGGTCGGAATTTCCGGAGCCCTCCACTACGGCGTCTCTCATAACTATATGGTGGTTTGGGGACGTTAAACCCCACATATCAATCAATCATCAATCAATTATTCACAGATTAGTGCTTGAGAAAATGGTGGTTTGCCGTGAAAAGTGTTGCAAGCAATGGCTCACAACTGAGCTCATCGTTCCACTCTTCTACCACTTCTCATCGATAAATGTTGGTTTCAGTACCGTTACGCGCTCACTTTCGGCATCCTGTCGACCTGACGATATTTCAGATCAGTCGTGCACCCGCGTAGGCGTCCTGTTTTTCAGAAGCTAATTAACATATTTTCTCGGTCGCCACTTGAGGCCATCCACGAGCAAGAAAATATATTTTAAATGTTTCACGTTGCCCCCGCGCGTGGTTGATTGCCGTCTCTTTGCTGCGCAGCGCCGCCTTAGGTGACGTAGATGGATGGATGAGTGGATGAATATGGCTGTACCCTTTAGATTGGGCGGTGGCTAGCGCTACCAAGCCTTATTACCCAATGAACCAAAAGCTATTTTTATTTTTTTTTCGTAAAAAGTGAGTTTGAGGATTCGTGCTTTGCAGTGAAGAGTTTAATTTTCACTCGTGCCTTGACTTTAGCCACCAATCAGATAACTTTCTTCTAGTTAAGTCTACCCGCTTAAAGTTTATTTTGCCCTCCTGGTCCCTAAACCCCAGTGCTTTAAAAAACTCTGCGCCATCATTCTGAACTATAGGGTGAAGCCCTTTACAGAACATTATCAAGTGTTCGGCAGTTTCTTCTTCCTCTCCACACGCACTGCATACTGTGTCTACCCCTTCGTATTTGGCCCGATATGGCACACGTATGGATGGATGGATGCTATGAGCGTCCCCTTTATAACGGGGTGGTGACAAGTATGCCACCAGGCTCGACAAAAAAAAAAACCTTTTTTCTTTTTTGATGTTGGCCTAATGCCTCTACTTCGATAAATTCTATCTTAATGGAAAAAAAGGTAAAGTTTCAGCTTAAGTTCTCTGCCATTTACGGCACACTGTCCATATTTTATTTTTCTAATATTTATTTTTGTCCTTTCTCTCTAATTTTCTGCCACCAGTACTCTAACCGTCTCTTACTTATTTCAATCGCGGGTGTGTTCAGCTTTCCATTGTTGTCCCTAAAACCCAAGGCTTCCTGTAGGCTCGTGCCCAAACGTACACCTGGGTGGATATCTCCACATTCAATCAGAACATGCTCCGCCGTTTCCTTATCTTTCCCGCAGCATGTGCATTGTTCTTCTTCTTTACTGAATCTTGCTTTATAACTACGCGTTCTAAGGCAACCCGATCTCGCTTCACACAGTAAAGCGCTTCCCCTTGAATTATCGTAAAATGCCTCCCTTCTTATTTCATTTTTGCCCTTTCGGTAGTTACTCAAAGCCGGTTTTTTCTCCATAGCTGCCATCCAGTAAATCCTCTCCGCCTCCCTGACTTTTCCCTTAACGCTCTTTGTTGACATATGGCTTACAATACCAGCCGTATATTTACTAGTGAGTCTTCTAGTTCTTTTTCTCCACTGTGTGTCCACGCTCTTCCTATACAAATAACGGAACACCTTCTCTGCCCATCTACTCTCCTTCATATTTCTTAGCCTTTCTTCGAACCTTATTTTGCTCTGCGCTTCCCTCGCCTCAAAACCTGCCCACCCCATATCGCCCTTTACAGACTCGTTTGTCGTCTTCCCGTGAGCACCCAACGCGAGGCGTCCCACAGTCCTTTGATTTACATCCATTCCCGCTTGCACCTCTGCCCTCATGCACACCACTGAGTTCCCAAAAGTAAGCCCTGGAACCATTACACCCTTCCACAGACCTCGAAGCACCTCATACCTATTGTATCCCCACAACGCTCTGTGCTTCATTATTGCCGCATTCCTCTTTCCTTTTGCTGCCGAGGCTTTTTCCTGTACCTCCATGTATCTATCACTCTCATTTACCCATACTCCAAGGTACTTGTATTCACTTACCCTCGGTATTTCTTGGCCTTGTATGGACACCGTCTGATCACAGGGATCATTGAATACCATCAATCCACACTTCGTTACACTGAATCCTAGTCCAAGAGCTTCACCTTCCCTTCCGCATATATTCGCCAGCTGCTGTAT
The DNA here is from genome assembly GCA_013436015.1 of Rhipicephalus annulatus. Lineage (NCBI taxonomy): Eukaryota > Metazoa > Arthropoda > Arachnida > Ixodida > Ixodidae > Rhipicephalus > Rhipicephalus annulatus. The sequence continues at coordinate 31,763 of WOVY01002308.1, read as the reverse complement.
ATCATCTCGACTGTCCGCAAATAAGACGATATCGTCCGCATAAAATAAACCTGGAAGCTTCTGCTCAATCATCATGCCGCCCTGTTTGTGTGACAGATTAAAACCGATGCTGCTACCTTCTAGCGCTTTTTCCATACTCACCATGTACAGCATGAATAACAGCGGGGACAAAGGACATCCCTGTCTCAGACCCTTGCTAACCTCAACGTTCTCTTTGCTACGCATTCCTTCCCACTCTATGCAAACTGTATTTTCTCGGTATATCTCCCTCAAAAGCTGTATACAGTCGTCGCCCATGCCCATTCCTTTCAATATATCCCACAAAATTTCCTGATTAACGTTGTCGTATGCCCCAGTGATGTCTAGAAAAGCCACGTACAAGGGCCTATTCTCTATTTTAGATATTTCTATACACTGAGTGAGAACAAACAGGTTATCGTCTAACCGCCTGTCGACTCGAAATCCGTTCTGAAGTTCTCCCAAAATATCGTTATGTTCGGCCCATGTTTCTATTTTCATTTTTACTGCTTGCATCGCCAACCTGTATAGTACCGATGTAATGGTTAGTGGTCTATACGAGCGAATCTTGTCCTTTTCTCCCTTGCCTTTATAGATTAAGTTCATTCTACTTTGTCGTCAACTGTCCGGTATTTGCCCGTCCTTTAAGCTTTTTTCTACTGCTTTTAACAATGCTTCTTTAGTGTTATGTCCTAGTTCGTTAATGAGGCTAACGGGAATCCCATCTAAACCCGCGGCAGTGCGCTTTGGAATTTTTCCTTCGGCCTTTTTCCAGTTGAAATTATCAAGTACTAGCTCTTCCTCTGTTGCTTTCTCCGCCACACGTACAAGCGTGTGCCAGCGCCATCTGGCGGTTTCCACTGAAGGCGTTACGCGCTAGCCGGCGCATTCATGACACTTCTCTATTCTAGCCACTGTAACACTAAAAGGCGTTGGATGCACCTTTTTCCTTCCTCCGTGGTTGGATGGCACATAACACCTTGGTGGCTAGACCACATAACATCATTTGGCTAGACGGAAAGGTGTCAGCACGGAGGAAGGAAAGCTCCTCCGTGGCATAAAGTTTCCCAAAATAAATAGAGGGCACTCTGGCGCTGCGATCGTTCAGCGACCATGGGATTGATGGGTAGTACACATTTGCGGGCGGCGAATCGTACTTGCAGCTTTGTTTAGTGCTGATTACGGTTTTGTTTTGGAAGAGAGAACGAACTCTTTTGAACTTAGTGATTTGATTCAAAATGGTAAGCCTAAAAAAATAACGTTGTGAAGCGCAAACAATGAACATTTGCTCATTTATGTTTTTATAAAAAAATAGCTTCAAGCCACATGAATACACATGTAGCGAGAAGCAGGCCAGAAGTACGGAAATTAGACAAATGTGTGTACTACCCATCATTCCCATGCTCGCTGAAGCGCCGTGTGGGAGCAACGCCTCCTGTGCAACAACGCAACACTTTGCATAGCCTCCGAAACAGTACGTCACAGTTGCAAGTCTCAAATAACTTTTGACTGATGCGCCCCTAGGGGCCGCAGATGAAAAACGCTCAGCTCCTTCCTCCGTGGCTGGTACCGTCCGTCGCCGTGATATTAGTGTCGGTCGCGAGCGCCACCGCGCAGATACTTTTTAAAACTGAAGGCAGGCCAACTCCGCTGGGAGCGCGAGCCATTCCTCAGGCATCTTTCTAGAGGAGGCGTTGGTAGGAGCTGGGGGAGAGGTTCTTTGCACACTCTGTGTTCTTTGCAGTACTATGGTGGCTAGAGGGGGGAAGTGTGACGGGCGCTGTATCCCCGCCATGGAAGAGGGATGCGCGGAACGCAATAAAAGTTCTGGCCGCCGCAAGGGGCGCTGGTGTAGTAGTAGGTGCGGGAGGGCTAAATGACGTCCTGAAAAAAGAATCGTCAGGACTAGCGACGACCTTGGCGAAAGGAGTGGATGACATGCGCGCCGTGTCCCCCCAGGTGCAAATTGTAGTATGCACAGTACCGGAAGTACCAGTACGCAACGTCAACCTGCAAAGAGTGGTTGTCGACGCAAACAAAGAGATATGGCGAATTAGTCGAGAGAAGGGTTTCGAGGTAGTGGATTTAAACAGGGAAGTGCACAGGTGGGGTGGATTCCAAAGAGACAAGATTCATTTCGATAAAAGGCTTGGACACGAGGTGGGCTGGCGACTGGCAGGACGCGCAGTAGCTTTTTTGGGGGGCTCACGGGCCCTTCGGAGTCCGGGGTAGCTCGTAACAGGGAAAACAACCAGGAGGACGCTTTGACAGGTAGAATTGCGAAAAACCAGAAAAAAGGTAAAAGAAAAAGGAAAAAGGCGCGTGTTGCAATTAGTTACATAAACATGCAGGGTGGCAGAAAGAAGGCAAAATGGTTAGAGATTGAGGAGCAGTTAAACAAAGAACAGATAGGCGTGTATGCGGTTACAGAAACACACCTTAGAGACTTGGAAGAGCCACCACATATTGAAAATTATGTTTGGGAAGGGTGTAACAGGACCATATCGGAAAGGAAAGGTGGGGGTGTAGGAATGCTAATTCATCGCGGAGCCAAATGGGTTAGAGTGAAACAGACGTGTTCAGAGCACCTCTGGGTTCTGGGCACAGTAGGTGGAAAGGAAACGTGGCTAGGGGTAGCCTACTTGTGGACGGGGAATAACTGCAGAGAAAAGAGTCAGGAGATAGTGGATTGCATGAGTGCGGATATTAAGGAATTTGGTAATGGGGCCGAAATCATCCTTCTAGGGGACATGAATGCCCACATACATGACCTTGACGGATATTCAGACACCAATGGGAAGTTATTACTAGATCTTTGCGAGCAACATAGTCTGGAGATAGTTAACACGGGGCCTAAATGTGACGGCCAGATCACATGGGAAGTCGGAAACAAGCAATCAAGTATTGATTATTGTCTCATGACTGAAGGAATTTACCACAAACTGACAGAAATGAGGATAGACGAGGAAGGCATTAACAGCTTGGGTAGTGACCATAAACGAATAACATTACAAATGGGATACGAAACTGAAAATATGAGCATGGAATCAAAGTCTGGCAGCTCGTATTTAAATGACAAACAAATAATAAATATAGCCGCAAGAGTCGAGGAAGAAGTAGGCGAAATACCAGGCAAGGACTGGGAGTATAGTGAGCTGTTACATCTAATGACGAAGGAGATAGGGAAAGAGAAGAAAACTGTTTGCTGGAAAGGAAAAAGGAAGCCAAAAAGTTGGTGGAACAAGGAAATCCGGGAGGCGATCGAGAAGCGACGCGAAGCATCACGGGAGCATAGAAAGGCAAAAAAGGAGAAGCGGCCGCAGGACGAAGTCAAAAAAATATGGGAAATATATTTAGAGAAAAAATCCCTTGTACAGAAATTGGTAGAGGCAAAAATTAAAGGTGAAAGTGAACGCTGGATGACAGAGATACACGAAAAAAAGGAGGCCGCGCCTAGGATTTTTTGGAGCCACATAAAGGCGCTAGGTAGGAAGTCTGTCACAACGCAACAACATATTCTAGATGAAGGAGGAAATCAATTGGAAGGGTACGAAGCGCTAGGTTACATCCAAAAGGTAACAGCCGATTCGTTTCAAAAGAGCGTCCAGGGGATCTCCCCGGTGAGTAAAAGTGTGGCGGAGAAAGCAACAGAGGAAGAGCTAGTACTTGATGATTTCAACTGGAAAAAGGCCGAAGGAAAAATTCCAAAGCGCACTGCCGCGGGTTTAGATGGGATTCCCGTTAGCCTCATTAACGAACTAGGACATAACACTAAAGAAGCATTGTTAAAAGCAGTAGAAAAAAGCTTAAAGGACGGACAAATACCGGACAGTTGGCGACAAAGTAGAATGAACTTAATCTATAAAGGCAAGGGAGAAAAGAACAAGATTCGCTCGTATAGACTACTAACCATTACATCGGTACTATACAGGTTGGCGATGCAAGCAGTAAAAATGAAAATAGAAACATGGGCCGAACATAACGATATTTTGGGAGAACTTCAGAACGGATTTCGAGTCGACAGGCGGTTGGACGATAACCTGTTTGTTCTCACTCAGTGTATAGAAATATCTAAAATAGAGAATAGGCCCTTGTACGTGGCTTTTCTGGACATCACTGGGGCATACGACAACGTTAATCAGGAAATTTTGTGGGATATATTGAAAGGAATGGGCATGGGCGACGACTGTATACAGCTTTTGAGGGAGATATACCGAGAAAATACAGTTTGCATAGAGTGGGAAGGAATGCGTAGCAAAGAGAACGTTGAGGTTAGCAAGGGTCTGAGACAGGGATGTCCTTTGTCCCCGCTGTTATTCATGCTGTACATGGTGAGTATGGAAAAAGCGCTAGAGGGTAGCAACATTGGTTTTAATCTGTCACACAAACAGGGCGGCATGATGATTGAGCAGAAGCTTCCAGGTTTATTTTATGCGGACGATATCGTCTTATTTGCGGACAGTCGAGATGATATACAGCAGCTGGCGAATATATGCGGAAGGGAAGGTGAAGCTCTTGGACTAGGATTCAGTGTAACGAAGTGTGGATTGATGGTATTCAATGATCCCGGTGATCAGACGGTGTCCATACAAGGCCAAGAAATACCGAGGGTAAGTGAATACAAGTACCTTGGAGTATGGGTAAATGAGAGTAATAGATACATGGAGGTACAGGAAAAAGCCTCGGCAGCAAAAGGAAAGAGGAATGCGGCAATAATGAAGCACAGAGCGTTGTGGGGATACAATAGGTATGAGGTGCTTCGAGGTCTGTGGAAGGGTGTAATGGTTCCAGGGCTTACTTTTGGGAACTCAGTGGTGTGCATGAGGGCAGAGGTGCAATCGGGAATGGATGTAAATCAAAGGACTGTGGGACGCCTCGCGTTGGGTGCTCACGGGAAGACGACAAACGAGGCTGTAAAGGGCGATATGGGGTGGGCAGGTTTTGAGGCGAGGGAAGCGCAGAGCAAAATAAGGTTCGAAGAAAGGCTAAGAAATATGAAGGAGAGTAGATGGGCAGAGAAGGTGTTCCGTTATTTGTATAGGAAGAGCGTGGACACACAGTGGAGAAAAAGAACTAGAAGACTCACTAGTAAATATACGGCTGGTATTGTAAGCCATATGTCAACAAAGAGCGTTAAGGGAAAAGTCAGGGAGGCGGAGAGGATTTACTGGATGGCAGCTATGGAGAAAAAACCGGCTTTGAGTAACTACCGAAAGGGCAAAAATGAAATAAGGAGGGAGGCATTTTACGATAATTCAAGGGGAAGCGCTTTACTGTTTGAAGCGAGATCGGGTTGCCTTAGAACGCGTAGTTATAGAGCAAGATTCAGTAAAGAAGAAGAACAATGCACATGCTGCGGGAAAGATAAGGAAACGGCGGAGCATGTTCTGATTGAATGTGGAGATATCCACCCAGGTGTACGTTTGGGCACGAGCCTACAGGAAGCCTTGGGTTTTAGGGACAACAATGGAAAGCTGAACACACCCGCGATTGAAATAAGTAAGAGACGGTTAGAGTATTGGTGGCAGAAAATTAGAGAGAAAGGACAAAAATAAATATTGGAAAAATAAAATATGGACAGTGTGCCGTAAATGGCAGAGAACTTAAGCTGAAAATTTACCTTTTTTCCATTAAGATAGAATTTATCGAAGTAGAGGCATTAGGCCAACATCAAAAAAGAAAAAAAGGTTTTTTTTTTGTCGAGCCTGGTGGCATACTTGTCACCACCCCGTTATAAAGGGGACGCTCATAGCATCTATCCATCCATCGTGCTCGCCACGCTTGCTTTGGCACGCTCGTTCTCTCTGTGCTGTGCCGTCACCTTGTTCGGATGCTACGCGCTCGCTGTCGTTTGTTTACCCATGTGTTCTGCGAACCATGCCGTCAAGTCGTGCAAGTACATGCTTCGTCCCTGGCTGTAAAGGCGGGTATAGATCGTGCTCGGAGAAGCTTTCCGTCTTTAAAGCCCCGAAGGATCTCTCGAGGCGAGAGCAATGGGCTCGAAATATTAAGCGGGCTGACAAAGAGCTGACGAGAGACAGTGTCGTTTGCGAGCGGCATTTCGACGCCAGTTTCATCGAAAGGACATACCGCCACATTATAAACGGTGAGGTTGTCGAGATACCCCACGATTGTCCGCGTTTATCAGAAGATGCGGTGCCTACGCTGTTCCCAGACGCACCGAAGTACTTTACCAAAAAAGCGCCCGTGAAAAGAAAGGACAGAAATATATGTGAGCAGCGCGGACCTGCTAAAAAACGGCAAAAGCCGAACTCTGTCAGCAGGCAAGAGCCCGAAGCACACGTGCAGCAGCAGGAGCACGAGGATCCCAATGTTCTTCCCGAGGTGGATCCATCTGATGCAGTTCACGCCGACGCCGAAGTTCAAAGGGTGTGCGGTAACCTCCGTCTACCCGACGAAACATGGAACAAGTTAACGTTTTGCAGTGAACGTGATTCTGCGTTATACGGCGTTTGTGAGCTCGAGGGCGAGCAGGTGGACCACATCTTGCTGCCCAAGTTTGTGAAATTCAAAGCTAATAGCAGCCAACAGAACTCATTGTGTTGCTTTGTATACTTGAGGGGCAAACTGCATTCACAGTGTACCGTCTCCTCGCCGGAAGAAGCGCAGTCGGTGCTCGACAGCACACATGCACTTGCATTGTGTCAAGGCTGCGGCATGAGACCGGAAAAGCAAGGACAGTATGTATTGTTTGCTGGGAATTACTTTTCTGCCAAGTGTACTTATGTGTGTGAGAGTGGCTCCTGCATACACTGCAAATACCCCAGAAAACTGGTGCAAAACCAAATGTCGCGAAAGCGGCGTAGCGGGGGCATGTACAAACGTCAGAAGAAGCTCGCTAACACACGCCGCAGCTTGCGTACTGCTCAGAAGAAGCTGCTGAATGCAGAACGCGAATTAGCAGCGATGCGGCAGGCAAATCAACAAATTGCCGACGAGGTGCTGGGCGCTCGCATTAAAAGTTTGCCTGAAAAGCAACAAATGGCTGTCAGGGCCTGCTTCGAGGCAGCTACAAGAAAATCAACATCTGGGATGTTGTATGAGAAGGAATGGATTTTGGAGTGTGTACTTCTGCGGATGCGTAGTCCTAAACTATACGAGCAGCTTCGTAAGCAAAAAGTTCTTATATTACCAAGCAGGACGTGTCTCCAGCGCTATACTCGCAGCTTCAAAAGTGGCTTTGGATTTAACAAAGCAGTTTTCAACGCCCTTGCTATCAAGACTAAAGATATGGACATCTCCAGTAGACATGGAGGCATCATCTTCGATGAGATGAAGTTGGCTGAGCATTTCAACGTCAGTGCAGCAGGTAAGCGCTACCATTTCTTCAATCGAGCATCAGATCACTGAAGATGCACCACGTTTGCCCAGTATAGGGCCTGTTTTTATACTGCGGAGGCAATCAGTTTTTCGTTTTTAACTTATTTCCAGGGACAGTGGAAGGCTTCGTTGACCTCGGAAAGTACACCCAGGAGGAAGATCGGACGACTCCAGCCGACCATGGGATGGTGATGATGTTTCAACCTTTTCAAGGTGAGGAAGCGTTATTATCAATTTTGTGTGCCAACACATGTTTACTGATAAAAGCACTTTCACTTTGCCAAATTAATGAAGAACTTCAAGTCGCCTCCTTATTAGATGTCACGTTTATTGAGAGTGCCTAGTCAGCATAGCGAATTGCACTTGTGTAAGGTGCAAGAAAGCCTGTCAATTTTGTGCGAAACAACTTAGCAGGTCAGGCAGCTGTCTTGCTATAAACATGAGTCTAACTATATGACTGATTTTGTGCAGGTGACTGGACACAGATATTGGGAGTGTTTTCATCCAAAGGGAACATCAAAGCAGAAATGCCGGCGAAGCTTCTTCTAGAGGCCATTCTACTGTCAGAACAAGCCGGACTTTTCGTCGACTTTGTATCCTGTGATGGAGCGACCTGGAATCGGAGCATGTGGAGGTCATTTGGAATTGGCGGTATGAAACAGAACTATTTGTTCTATTGTGGCCAATTTCAACATGCCTGCTATGTGCATGGGGCACGTGAAACAATATATATGCATCTCAATATCAGCGATATATTCCCAGAACAGTGAGGTTTGAAAAGCAGAGATGCTGACTGCTTCTTTTTTCTTTATCTCAGCATCCTCAGTCAAGACCACCTGCAATGTTACCCACCCTGTGGACCCCTCCAGAAAGCTTCACTTCTGCTCCGACTTCCCACATTTAGTGAAATGTGTTCGCAACTCGTTTGTAAGCACCGGGTTCACCACTCAAGATGGTCGTGCGTGTGTTGAGGACATTGAGGCAGCATGGGAGAAATACAAAAGTTCTTTAACTCTGAAGGCCATGCCACATAGTACGAGAGTGCACATTCGGCCCAATTCTTTTGAGAAAATGAAAGTTAACTTGGCGTTCACACTGTTCAGTGATGAAGTTTTGAAAGGCATGTTTTTGTTCGCATCAGACATTGACGAGATTTCTCGTTCAAAACTAATGCCCACAGTGGAGCTTGTAAAGCGAATGAGTCGACTAATAGCTGTGATGACGTCCAGGTGCCCGCGAGAGGGGCTCAGACCATCATCAGAGAAAGTTGCTGAGCTCGAGGCGTTCCTTTTATTTATGGATCACTGCGAAGCAGCAGCAAAGACAGCCGGTGGGGGATTCGTGAGTAAGAGCACTGCAGAAGGTTGGCGTGTTACTTTATGTAGCACGCTTTCACTTCTTACCTACTTGACAAAGTCTCTCGGCTTTAGGTACATGCTAACAGCCCGACTCAGCCAGGACAAACTAGAGAATGTTTTCGGAATAATTAGGCAATATTCTGGTACTAATGACCATCCAAATCCCGGGCAGTTCCTAGTGACTGTAAATTGCTTGTCTTTTTACAATCTTGCTAGACCACCAAAGAGTGGGAACTCCCCAGCAGAGCTAGTAACAGCTCTCATTGACACTTCATCACCAGCCACAGGTGATGTCATTTTCGGCATACGAGACATGATCGAAGATATGCTTGAAGTTGGAGATGTTGATGGGGCCAGGTCTACACTGCAGTCTCTAAGTGGTGACCACAGCAGCTACGCCGTTCAGAAAAGTGACAGCCGTCTCATTTATTACGTTGCTGGCTATGTTGCGAAAAAATTCAACAAAAAAAGCTCTTGCAACGAGTGCATTTCCACTCTTGCCACCAAGAAATCAGGAGCCATTGTCAAACGGAACAGTGAATTCGACAAAGGAGGATTGCTGTATCCTTGTGACAATCTGGCCAAACTTGTGGAAACCTTGGAGGATACATTTACGTTCTACTTTTCTGCTGAAAAGTCGCACTCCTTCAGCATACACGATTTCATGCAGTTCTTGGCAGGTATCAAACTGGATAGAGTTGGCTGCGAAATTCACAGCAAAGAACTGACCGCAAAAGTAGTCCAGTTTTTTCTGCTCACGCGTATGCACTTCTGGACAAAATCTTCGAACAAAGACAGGAGTGTCCAAAGGGAGCGCCAGAAACACTTGAAGTTGAGGAGGGTCAAGTAATTTGACCTTTTAACGTGATATGGAAGTATGTTATGACAAATGTGTGATAAATAAACATGTTTTACCATTCCCCTTGCGTGTATTTAGTATGCATCTAAAGCCGTAAGTTAACAGAAATCATTGGATCTTGCATAGATAGAACTATCGCTAAAATCTTCAAACAAAATGTTCAATATCAAAGAGCCTCCAGCTGCAGCATTCCAATCTCCACTTCAAGTTTCTCAAGGAAAAGGAGCTGGAAAACGTAAATGCTTCGAAGATTTCACGCCGAAGGGAAGCCCCTACAATCAAGAGGAAATGAAGGGGGGGGGGTACGGACTGAGAGAAAATTAAAAAAAACGCACTGCACTGCAGCCAATATACTCGCTATGAATGATGGAAACAGTTTAGTGTTTTTCCCTCTTTGTGAAATGTAAAGTCGGCAAGTCGTTTATTTCAACTGAACTAGACTATAAACATGGTAAAATCAGCTCAACAAGAACACGATAATAAGAACGACATAGGACGGGCGCTGAAAATTTAGCGCCTGTCCTCTGTCGTTCTCCTTCTCGCCGTACTTTTGCGCTGCTTTTACCATGAAGATCAACCAACTAGCCTAGTTTTGCACGCTGTTGCAGATTAAACATGTCAAAGGAAACCGATATTAGGAAACATTTAAATACGATAACCTCCGTCTGATTTAAAAGCATTCTTGTTTTTTTTTTCTATTGCTTAGCACCGCTCAGAACTTACAACACATGCTTCTTAGCGAAACAAACACGTAGTGCCTTTAACAGCACGGGCGCGGTGTATAAGCGATTATTAGAAAGAAGTGAAACTAACGTCTAGCAGCCATACGCAAAGCAGGCAAATACCGCCGCAAGCACCTACGGCGCAGGTAGCACCACCTGGTGTGGCCGCCATCTTTCATCGGGAATTCGTGCAGCCCTCCGCTCTTGCCCGTCACACTTCCCCCCCTCTAGCCACCATAGCCAACACCAACTGGAAAGGGAGAAGGCCTCAGTTCTCCTCCCTTTCCAGTCGCGCCACGTCAGCTAATGGGGCGGCTGCAAGAGGCGGCTTGACCGGTTCGGCTGGTCCCAGCACGTCGCAGCAACGCACGTGCGGCTTCAGAATGTTGAAGGTGCGACGGTGAGATGCCGTGCAAATGCTGTGTGCCGCGATGCCGTGGCAACTACACCGTGGACACGAAAGTGCACGTTTTCAAGTTCTCAAGGGATCAAACTCTGAGGAACGCGTGAATACGCGCTGTGCCACAGGAAGACCTCTCCGTGACCGAGAATTCCAGGGTAAGCTTTCTTTCTGGTAGAGCATTGTTGTTTCATTGCAAATGTAAATTCAATATTTGCATATGCTTGAATAAGTGGTTCACAAGCCGCACTTTGTCAAATACTCACTGGTTTGCTCATTGTATGTAAATTTCCTTGGTAGGTATGCGAACTTCACTTCAGAGAGGAGGACATCATCCGAGAAGCCTCGCATACCGATGTAACTACTGGCCGCACAATTACAGTGCTATTATCCCATGTTCGCCTCCGCCCGGACGCTGTACCGTCCAAGTTCCCGAGCTTCCCGAGAATTCAAAGTTCCCGAGAATTCAAAGAAGTTGCGCACATCGTGCCCGAGCACCGACTACACGCGGAGTTCCTGCACAAGATGCTGAAAAATGTGATTTGCGGGCTGGAAAAGATTGGGTACCGCGTTGTGTGTGTCGTGAGTGACAACAACGCCGTGAACAGGAAAGCGATGTCTCACTTCGAATCGACCCCTTCCAACAGAATTGTGTATCAACACCCGTCGGACCCTGCGAGGCCGCTGTTCTTCGTTATAGACCCGGTACACATACTAAAATGCATACGAAAGAACTGGATCAACCAGAAGAATGACCAAGTATGCTTCTACTTCCCTGAGATGCAAACAGACGCAGCACAATCAGAGCGCATGCAAACAGCGTCATTTTCGACAATCAGGGATCTGCACAGCAAAGAGTGTGACCAGCTGTTGAAATATGGCTATGGGCTGTCGAGAAAAGCCCTTTACCCGTCGAATATTGAAAGGCAAAACGTAAAGCTTGACTTTTTGCTCTTGCTTTTGAAATGGCTGGATGAGTGGAAAAACAAAGGCTGCATTTGCTGGCCAACGAAGAGCCATCTGACTTCGACACCTGAGAGAACGGTCACACAAGCGAATCAGTGCTGAAACACATCCTGCGGTGCAGCACTAACATTTTACTGAAGAGCGTTTGTGGAAAGCTCAACGACAAACTTCTTGACGCTGCTGACAAGGCAAAAAAACGGAAAGCCACAACTCTCCAGAATAAATAGGTGAACAGCTTCTGATAAAGCGCAAACACAAAACGAAACTAGTTTGTGTAAATAAATCTTCCGCACCTATAATTTGCTTCGAGTGAAATTTATTTTAAACTACGTGCATGCTCGTTCTTGCAAGAAAAAAAAAAGCGCCCGCTTGGTGATTCTATGCGACAACCTCTCTTGAACAGTGCTCCGTGCTTTTACCAGTCCGCCCTATCGCCTGACGTCACTAGAAGAAAGCTAAGGCCTTGCCTTTCTAGAGGGTGTTGCCATAGCGGCACGGAGGAAGGAAAGGTAAGGAGCGGCCTTGACGTCACTCGTTGTGAAGCCGCGATGAAGCCGGAAGTCGGCCATATTGAGTAGGCAAATTCTCCTCTCTTGTTTACATATCGTATTTTGTATTTCGTATTTATTTCAGACAAAGACAAGTAATATGTACATTTGCCCTGTCTAGGAGGAGTGACAAAAAGGCACGAGTGCCTGACTGGGTGTCACACCCCTTTTTAGACACACACAACTCAAACATCAGTGGCAGTTATCTAAGCAAAATACACAAGGTTACATATAGTATACATATTTTGGCCAAACATATACAGGATTTTCTACATATATACATTGTTCTATACATATGAAACAGAAAGATTTTCTATATACATATACAGTATAAACTGCAGCAAGGTAAAAAAAAGAGAAAAAAAAAGAAAAAAATAGAAAAAAAAGAAAACGGAATTATTCTTGTATTGATAGGAGATATGCAGTTAACTTTCTTTTGAAGCATTTCATGTGCATCGTTTCTTGTACCAAGTTTATCACAGTAGGATGATGATTTAAAAAGTCTGCTATAACGTAAGATTGTTTTTGCATACCATAGTTAGTTCGTGTTAAACCTTTATCATACCTAGTTTTTCTGGTTTCGTAAGCGTGTCCTTTTCCCAGAAATTGTCGAAAAAAACTATCGTGGCATAACTTTATTTTCTGAAATATTGTAATGCCTAGCTTCTTTTTCAGTATGTGTTGCATTGTTAATATAGTGTTCGCTTTAAAAAGTGGAGCGGAGTGAGTTATATATGGCACATTTTCAATAACTCGCACAATACGTTTTTGTAGGATATACAGCTTTTTAAGATTTGTTTTTGTTGTTGTTCCCCACACAAGGAGGCAGTATTGTAAATGGGAATGAATTAGTGCGTAATATAGCTGGAGTTTTAACCAACGTGGCAAAAGTTGCTTTGCTCTGCTGATAATACCTATTGAACGTGAGATGCGTCTTGTGAGGTTCTGTGAAGCCTCTGGGAGTGTGCATGTGACCATATTGACAGTCCGAGAGGTCTGGGGGCAGTCTCGTGGGATTGAAAGGAGGGTGGTGGAAGCCAACTGTATGATCAAGGGTATAAGCTGGCCACCCGGGTACAGCGTAATGGAGGTGACCCAAGACGTGTACAAGCCCGGCACTCGCCCCTTAGCACAAGATGGCTTTCACTACAGTGGTGGAATGGGTAGGAGGGTTGGTAATAGGATGTGTTGTCAAGCCACAGCTTTTTAGGGGGGCCCAGAGATGTGAGGCAAACAGTGTAGCCGAAGACGGTTCTAAAGGAGCACAAATATTCAAGCCACACGGAGTCCATGGTAGAAGAAATCGGCGTAAGCACAAGAGCCAAGCTAAGTCATACATACGCTATATTAACATGCAGATTGGCAGGACTAGGTTAAAATAGGAAGAGATAGAAGAGCGGTTGAGGCAGGAGGAGCTGATGTTATATGGGGTGGCAGAGACATATCTTTGGGACATAGCGCAACCACCTTGCAATCCGGACTACCTATGGGCATATTGCAATAGAACAGAAGGCAGCAAAAATGGGGGTGGAATTGGTGCATTCATACGTTGGTTGGCAAAGAGTCAAGCAGGGATGCATGGAACATTTATGGTTAAGAGGGAAAGTAGCTGGGCAGATGACACTCCTTAGTTTGGTGTATTTGTGGACGGGAGCAAAGGCCAGAGAGGAAAACCAGGCAATGGTGGAGTGTATATCAAAGGACATTGAGGAATTAGGAGGAGAGTGCGAGCTAAATATACTAGGAGATATGAGTGCGCACATAATCGATATAGATAGGTATACTGACTCAACAGGCAAAATGATCATGGATATGTGTGAAAGGCATGATTTGATAATTTGCAACAGTACTAAGAAGTGTGAAGGGCAAATAACATGGAAGGTGGGAAGGCTGCAGTCAATGATAGATTACGCACTGATGTCACATAAGATGTATGATATGCTCAGGGGTATGCACATAGATGAAGGTGGCTCCAGAAGTCTGGGTAGTGATCACAAACGTATCAAGCTAAGTTTTGGAAGAGCAGCGAAAGAAAGCGGGAAGGAGACAAGATGAGTAACTACAGGAAAATTTTCATTCGGAAAGGCAAACAGAAAATGCTACTAAACAATTTGAGGAAGTAATCACTGAGGATAATAAAACAGTGTGGATATACACAAATCTAATTAGACTGGGCTAGAGCTTGCTAAGGCACGTGACAAGCCACCCCGGAAAAGAAGACACAAGCCCAAGAGTTGGTGGGATGAGGAAGTTAAGAGAGCCATAGCAAAACGTCAGGAAGTCTCTGGGGAACACAGACACGCTAAGCAACGGGGTGAAACGACAGATGTTAAAAGAAAATGGGACATCTTTCTAAGCTCTAGAAGGGAAGAATCCCTCCTGATCAATGACAAGATCAGAAGAAAGGGTGCTCAGTGGCTGGCAGAAGTACATAAAAAGGACAGCAAGGCAGCTGCGAAATTATGGAACCATTTAAACTCCCTAAAAAAATGAAACAAGCGTAGAGCAGAGGTTTATAACTAGAGCTCAAGGTGCTAGGCTAGAACGGGACGAAACTATTGAATATATATGAACAAGGATGATCGAAAAATTTCAACAAAGAAGTGCCTTATGCACCACAATAGACAAAGATGGATCAAGTGGCGCAATGGTTCCAAACAGAACGAGAGTGGGAAAGGGCTGAGGAGAGGGTTCCAAGTAGTACATCAACAGGCCCAGATGGCATTCCAATTATGCTGTTAAAGACATCGGGTCCGAAGTCTGAACAGACTTTGAGAGAAGCAGTGAGCAGAACAATAATCAATGGTGAAGTCCCCGGTGGACGGAAACTTAGCAAGATGAGCATGATCTATGAAGGAAATGGGGACAAAGCTGACATAAAAAACTACCGTCCTATAACAGTGACATCAGTGGTCTACAGGCTGGTGATGCAGGTAATAAAGGAAAGACTGCAGGCATAGATAGAGGATGAGGGGGTGCTGGGAGAACTGCAGAATGGGTTTCGGAAACACAGGAGGGCGGAAGACATTCTGTTCTCACTGAAGCAGTGCATCGAAATATCAGAAAAGGAACTCGGGGCCCTGTGGCCCTGAGTTTTTGGATATCATTTTTGGATATCAAGGCAGCATTTTTGGATATCAAGGAAGCGTAGGATAGCGTGGTTCAAGAGGACTTGTGGGGAATACTAGACACACTTGGTGTGCAAGATGGAGTCACTAATCTTTTAAAGGAAATCTAGAAAAATAACAGAGTAGTTGTAAAGTGGAAAAAACAGGTATCCAAGCCTACGGAGGTGAAACGGGGACTTAGGCAGGGGTGTCTACTGTTAGCCTTGTTATTCATGACGTACCTACAAGGATTAAAGGCCAAATGAGAGCGAAGTGGACTTGGCTTCAACCTCTCTTTCGTCAAGCAAGGAAAACTCATTGATCAGGCACTATCAGCATTAATGTGCGCATATGATATAGTGCTAATGGCGGACAACAAAGAAAATGTGCAGAGATTGATAGACATCTGTGGTAATGAGTGAGATAGGTTATTTTTTAGATTCAGTAAAGAAAAATCAGCTGTCCTGATTTTTACTGATAATAAAGGTTCTGAGCTTAGGATACAGGATGTCACGCTAGAGATAACAGATAAATACAATTATCTGGGCGTATGGATAAGCAATGGGACCGAGTACCTAAGGGAACACGAAATATACGTGACGACTAAAGGTAATAGGAATGCAGCAATGATAAAAATAGGGCATTGTGGAATTACAATAGGTATGATGTTGTGAGAGGAATATGAGAAGGTGTCATGGTTCCTGGGCCGAATGCGGTCTTGTGCATGAGATCAGAAGTTCAAGCAATATCAGAAATTAAGCAACGTGGAATCGGTATGCTTGTTTGAGGTGCTCACGGGAATACACCAAATCAGGGGGTACAAGGTGATATGGGATGGACATCATTTGAGGGCAGAGAAGCTAGCAGCAAGATAAAATTTGACAAGCGATTGAGAGAAATGGGGGAGGAGCGTTGGTCTAGGAAGGTTTTCAGCTACTTGTGCATGAAGAATTTCGATACAAAATGGCGGAAGCGAACCCGGAAAATGACTGGTAAATACTTAGAGGACAGCAGGTGGCCAAACCAAAAATAACTATCGGTTAAGAAGAAAGTGAAGGAAACGGACTCTGACATGTGGAGAATTGGCATGATTAAGAAGTCCGCACTAGAGATCTATCGAAATTTTAAGCACGAAATTGCCAAGGAAAGGATCTATGATAATACTCGGGATAGTTCTCTACTGTTTAAGGCCAGGATGGAAGTATTGCGATCCAAGACATATCGGGCCAAATAGGAAGGTGTAGACACGGTATGCAGTACATGTGGAGAGGAAGAAGAAACTGCCGAACACTTGATAACGTTCTCTAAAGGGCTTAACCCTATAGTTCAGGGTGACTCGCTCGCTGGATTCCGTGCCGACCGGTTGTGCCCTCGTGATCTCGGACGTCAGCGTAGCTCTGACCTACCGGACTTGCCCTACGCCATCTCCTGACGCTGACAAGAGCTCTCGCAAGTGGTTCCGCGTCATCAGACTCCTGTGACCTTGTTTCCATCTTTCCTATCTCTCCTATCCCCTCGATATGTCGTCGCTCTCACGCTTACATCATCTCTCTCTCTACGCCTTTACTCCTATCCCTTTAATCCCTCCTCACCCCCATCCCTTGTGAGCTACTGTTGAGGCGTCGCTCCCTGAAGCAGACAGTTACAGGGCTCACTTTTCTTTTCTTTTTTGTTAAAATTAACAGATTATATGGGGTTGTTTCAACAGGGAAAGAGATAAAACCCGAGACCAAGGTTGCAAGCGATTTGCACCTATGCTATCCTCAATGTCATGATTTTTTGTCATGAGTTTCCTTTTGTCATGATTTATATACCAATCATTCTTTATTATGTGTCTATGCCAAGTAATCTTATGACTCATAATAGAGCCAGAATATGCTGCGTCAAGTTAGGGCAATGTTTGCTGCGTCACATTAATGAAGTGTCTCAATAATTAGACTGCATTTGCATAGACTTGATTTAGCCATAAATTTATGAGGATGACATTGTTCAGAATTATATATAAAGAAAAGGTGGGGTGAATTATACAGACACAGCATGTGTGTCCATTCGCTTATCTTTAGCCCCGCCGCGGTGGTCTAGTGGCTAAGGTACTCGGCTGCTGGCCCGCAGGTCGCGGGATTAAATCCCGGCTTTGGCGGCTGCATTTCTGATGGAGGCGGAAATGTTGTAGGCCCGTGTACTCAGATTTGGGTGCACGTTAAAGAACCCCAGGTGGCCAAAATTTCCGGAGCCCTCCACTACGGCGTCTCTCATAATCAAATAGTGGTTTTGGGACGTTAAACCCCACAAATCAATTCTTACAACAGAACCACTTCACCCCCTACAGCTCAGGATGATGGCGCAGAGTTTTTCGAAGCACTGGGGTTTAGAGACAGGGAGGGCAAAATAGTGTTTAAGCGGGTAGAATAACTAGAAAAAGGTTATCTAATTGGTGGCTAAAGTCAAAGCACGAGTGTAAATTAAACCATTCACTGCAAAGTACAAGTCCTCAGCTTCACTATTTAAAGGAAAAAAAAATAAAACTAGTGGTTAGTTCACTAAGTCCTTAAACCATTATGCGCCCGCCGAAATACTGCTGCTGTGGCCGGGATATTGCACTGTACAGTCAAAAGAAAACATCATTTGGCACTGTCAGACTGTAAGAAGAAGCTCTTTATTTACGAGCGCACATACTCCAGTGAGCAGTAACGCCGATCAAATTTATCAACATTCCATGGAATTGTCAGTTCATGATCACTTCATTACGGTGGCACCTTTAAGCCCTAACCTGCTGATTTTCGCGTGCAGCTTTTTTTTTTCGTTTTGCCTCTCAGACTGGTTAATGCCCTTCACGAAAAAAATGAGGTCGTGACATCACGTAAATTACCGCTTTCTTTTGTCCCGGTGGAGCTAGTAGCTCCACAGTTTCCTTTTATTACTGCTGAACGATTCAAATGCCTGTTAATCTTAAAGATCAACGATACGTCGCTCCAGCAATCTGAAGAATTTCGGCACTTGCAATTCACATGGAGCACCGCAAAATGCCTTTCCCGTCAATGTGAGGTGACCATCACAAGCTTTCGCTGTAGAGTTCCTCGGTTAAATGTTTACAAATCAGGATTTTCATTAACTAACCTATGTGCAGTGTGCAATGAACTGGAAACAATAGATCACATTCTTCTCACATGCCGCCGCTTCACCTCACTGTGCCGATTGGAAGACCGATTGGTGTGCTCGGATTGCCAGTCAATACATCCAGCCTATTATTGTTTGGAGCCAGTCAGTTGGGTGTGGGCCGCAGTGCTATTCTGTCAGCGCTACATATATTCATTCAGGCAACCGGAAGGTTACGCTGCTAGTGGTACTGCCAGATGTATCCAATTCTTTGTCCCCCTTCCTCATTCTTGTTAATTTGTTTCATACATTCTGGTTTATTAAATTCTTCTGCACTTTTTCACATTTTTTTCAAAGGAAAATTATTATTGTTCTTATCTAATTTCTCTTTCTTTTTTTAGCAAGTCTTGTAAAAAAATATATATATTATAAGGTACAGTGTGGCCAATCCCCCATTGTCGCCTAGGAGATCTTGGCTCATACCCCCACGTGGGTATGAGCCAAGATCTCCTAGGCGACGAGACAAGACACGAGATGCGATGCGATCGAGCTCATATAAATTCAAGGTAAACAAAGCTTGAGTAAGCCTTCCAGCCATGCTGCAGCCCTGTTCGCCACTTCGGAATCATAGTCAGCAGGAAGGTCCATCGATCAACCTGAATAAGTGGCCTCGCTGTCAACACAGGGTGCTGTAATTTTCTTGAAGATGGTAGATTCGACCGCCGAGTTCCTCCGCTTTCTCGGAGGTCTTGGATGCGGCGCGTTCTTCGATAAGTAGCTTGGAGCAACGCCTCCTAGATTTTTGGTGCCGGCGACTGATTATCGGTGCTTACTTGGGAAGTGGCGGTCGTCGGAACTACGGTGGTGGCACTACTCAAGTAGGGGTGTCTTCAAATAGGTTTTTACGTTTTTTGAACCTACATGCAACAAAAATAACGTAAAAAAGTTTTAAAAAGGCGTAAACATAATTATATTTACCCCACGTAAGTGACGCCATCATTCAACGAGCAACTTTTTAAGGCATCCGCCTCTGAAATTAGTAGCAAACGCCAAAATTGCCAATCTTAAAGGCCAAGTACAAAGACCCTTATTCCTACGTAGGCAGCGTCGTCATAGATGGCCGGCGTTTCGCGTTCATCCGGCAGGCACCGGAAATCTAGGAGGCGTCGCTTGGAGCGTGAGGCAGCAACATCGGCACGGCGTTAGCTCTGGTCTCCTACGTTTGTTTGTTTGTTTGTTTGTTTGTATCGTTTAAACCATGGCTCCTACCCACTCTGGGGGATTGGCCAAGAGAACAAATAGCCTCATATGAACGATAACTGCATTATTGCTTACAACAAAAAAAGGGGGGGGGGAGTTGTATAGTTAAGACAGTATGTTGGAAAAAAAAACAAATAAACCAAAGATTTAGATAGTGAGAAAAAAAATCAATAACAAAGTAGACACTAATAGCTGCAACTTGATTTTGGGAGCCAACCAGACAGCTGGTTTAGCCAAAGCCGATTAATTTGGTATGTCACGGATTTATCCAGAATCGAAAATTACTTTTCGACCCGTTTTTTTAGTATTTGTTAACGAGGGCTTTATGTTGAAAAACGTTTAGAGTCTTGAATAAAATTACACACCGCATCTGTGGCAATTTCCCAAAACAGAGGCACCAAAACTTAGAACATTTTCTGCGGTTAAATTTAAACCTAGCTTCGCAAATGGAATATCTAAAAGTCGTTTCCTAATTAATGCATAGTTACGACATGTGCCAAAATAATGTTCAATAGTTTCTGATTCTTCGCAGAACGGACAAAGGGGGGAAAGTGTCAGACCAGCTCTGTGTAAATAAAAATTTAATGGGGGGACACGGCACCGGAATCTAGAAATTATCATTTCAAGTTTTTTTGATGGACTCCACTGGGCTTTCCATGGAAATTTGAGGTGCTGATAATCTGTCCATTGTGTGATATTTTCTAAACTATCTGTAAAAATAGCGAATTTCCTATATCTAACCCCTGATAAGTATTCTAACTCGGGAAGTACTGAAATTACTGGTCCATCGAGTGATGCTCGTGCCAAAGCATCTGCCAATTCATTTAATTGTAATCCGCAGTGACCTGGGACCCACACTAATTTGAGGAGTTTTAAATGCGGCGGTGCTAATGCGTGGAACGCTGCTAGGGCACGAGATTGTTCAGAGTTTGTCAGAGCTGCACACACCGAATGTGAGTCTGTTAGGATGGTCTCCTACGTGGTACACGAACTTCTTCGCCGTTCATAATGTGCACGTAGTCTCTTAGAACACATGAAGACTCGAAGTGTAGCTCACATACTGAGCAGCTTTCGTTCAAGGTCCCATCCTTTCGATGTAAATTCTGTTCCCAAACCTTCCTCCGTGCTTCGTCTTTGGGTGCAGCGAAAAGCGACGGCTGCTCACCTTTTTTTCCAAATGTGATGAGTGAAGAAAACGACAACGACGGAAGTGCGGGGCAAGGCGCGTGTAATGTGTGCGTGAGTGTCAGCGAATCAGCTGATGACCTGTGGTGGCCCACAGAGGTGGCGTGCCACGATTGGGCCACGGGTGACCATCACGTGGCAGTGGGCTTTGTGGCTGGGGACGAGCCGAAGCAGCGGCAGACGGAAGACAGCAGGCCGAAGCGTTGGACGCACGCAATCCAGGTTCCTGCCAGGGAACGCGGCCGTCCACGCTGCTGCCGTCCAACCACCAGCTGGGGCGGCATTGCCGGCACGAGTACTGCATCTCGGGGCGCGGCCTGGCCTGCTGTTCTCTTCCCTGCCGAGGGCATCGCGGATCTCGGCGAGGCGTCTCCACGGTCAGCCGTTCGACACAGCGATGAACGTGGCCTGGCTAATGGTCACGGTTGCGTCGAGCATCGCGTCTCGGCGCACGCTCTTCGCTGGACGGGCTGGCCATTCCCCGCATGGAGCATCGCGTCTCCGATGCGGGTTGACTACTCCGTAGTCGCACCCATGCCATCAAGCGCCGGTGTCACCAGAGCGTCACACATCGGAAAGCAAAGTGCATGGAGGTGAAGATAGTGTGGATGTCCAACCTGGATTGAGCGATGAGGAAGATTCTGAAGAGGAACACCCAATGGATGATGAAGACGACGAAGAGGAAGAACTCGAGTCATTCAGGACCTGGCCTGATGAGAGACGGGAGACAGCGGGCCGAAGCGTCGGACGCAGGCGAGCCAGGTTCCGGCCAGGGAACGCGGCCGTCCACGCTGCTGCCGTCCAACCACCAGCTGGCGCGGCATTGCCGGCACGAGTACTGCATCTCGGGGCGCGGCCTGGCCTGCTGTTCTCTTCCTTGCCGAGGGCATCGCGGATCTTGGCGAGGCGTCTCCATGGTCAGCCGTTCGACACAGCGATGAAAGTGGCCTGGCTAATGGTCACGGTTGCGTCGAGCATCGCGTCTCGGCGCACGCTTTTCGCTGGACGGGCTGGCCATTCCCCGCATGGAGCATCGCGTCTCCGATGCGGGTTGACTACTCCGTAGTCGCACCCATGCCATCAAGCGCCGGTGTCACCAGAGCGTCGCACTTCGGCAATGGACGAGCGAGACGTTCTGCCGGGCGAGACGCGGGCATGTGCACAGAGGAGCACGGAACCGGGCGAGGTCCAGGGTGGCCGAGGATCCAGGTGCCACGGAAGTTGCTGGCTTAATCTAGGCTGAATCAGCGAATCAGCTGATGACCTGTGGTGGCCCATAGAGGTGGCGTGCCATGATTGGGCCACGGGCGACCATCAAGTGGCAGTGGGCTTTGTGGCTGGGGACGAGCCGAAGCAGCGGCAGATGGGAGACAGCAGGCCAAAGCGTCGGACGCAGGCGAGCCAGGTTCCGGCCAGGGAACGCGGCCGTCCACGCTGCTGCCGTCCAACCACCAGCTGGGGCGGCATTGCCGGCACGAGTAAGGTACCTAGATGAAACAAGGTAGCGTCACTCATTGTTCTCGAGCCGTCCTCCTCACTCTCTCGATTACTCCTCTTTTTTCTCTGCCATCCGCGTCTGTAATTGGTGCATTGCTTGCACGTGATCTTGCAAATGGCTGGTGGTGTTATTTATTATTATGCAAAATGTTCAAAACGAGTACGCATGCGCATATGGCTCCAGCCGGACTCTCGCCGTGACCAAAGACAAAATCGTAGCCAGAACATAAACTGAAGAGGAGGAGCGTTTCGGTGTGCGCTAAGTCGACCAAGATTGTTTCGCCATGCTCGTTTAATGCAACATCTGCGTTTTTCAGCAATGCTGCGTTGCCGTAAACAACAGAAAATGGTTTCGCTCTCTTCAACTTACCTCGTGCTTTCCGAGATGAAGCGCACCATGAAGTGCAACTATGAACCATTTCACGCGAATGCTTTCGTGCAACTCCGTCAACGTGTGTCGACGCGGATCTGCGAAGCGAGTTCACTTGTCGGTTTTTATTGAAACGCCAGGCGCGCGTCTAATGCGTGTCTAGTGCATGCCAGTTGGTACAAATACATGTGGGTATGAACGTATACAGAGCAGCTGTAGGTTCTAATCAACGCACCTTCAGAAACATTTCACTCTTGACCAGTTCCCGCTTGAGCCGAAACGCGCTGCTTCGAGACACCTCACCAGTAGAACTCTCACTTTTCAGGAAGTTCCCAGCACCGCATCAGAATCACTTGGCATCACGATTGTCCAAATGGGCACATTTAAAAAAAACGTCATCGCAGTGCTGCTGGACGAGTGTTCGTACCAGTCTGGTCGTAGTTTTTTTTTCTTGCGTGTGCACAAGCCGGTTGTAATCAATCGTCACAACGTCACGCCCTGTGGCCACTTACAGGATCCAGCAAGAAGCCCGTTCACTGTGTCACAGCACAAATAAAACACAATCGGAGAAGTGGACTAGTTAGAACTGGACGAAATACCGTGGCCGTGGAACTAAAATGTACTACGCGAGACGCCATGGCTAGTGGTGTAAAGTCTAGAACTGCACAACGTTGCCGGTTCAGTAACGCACATCCCGCTTGCTCTTGTGTTGTACCGTTTATGTTCATAAAGGTAACTGTTTGTAGCGCCATCATCATCATCATTTCTCAATCACCGCGCCGCGCCTCTCGCGCAGCGTATGATAGCTGGAGCTGCGCGAGGATTAGAACGAGCTGACATGCCTGGCGTGGCGGACGCTGGTAGCCGACGTGGCTCCGCTTCAGGCCTGAAATAAAGTGGCGAGATCGGCACGGCCCCATCGGCCGCCTTCGACGTCATCTCACGTCTCTCTTCTCTCGCCGCTACATTGGTGACCCGGAGAACACGCCCTTCGCCGAGCGGCCCGCGGCCATGTTCCCGCAACTCTGCCCACCAGTGCCGCCGTACCAATCAACTTACCCCAAGGTATGGTTTATGCAGCTCGACGCCGTTCTTGCGGTGAATGACGTCACGGACCAGCCGCTGATGCACGCCATTCTTCAAGACGCCCTTCCGGTAGAGTTGCGTCATCTCTCTGGCACTTCAACCTCCAGCCAGCAGCCTTACGATGACCTCTGCTCGGCGGTGCTTGCCAGACATGGCCTCACCTACCACCCGCTGCCGTTCACCCGCGACTTACAGGTTTCGACTGCGTCGCAGCGCGCACTACCAACCAGCCCGCAACCATCCATTGACCGCGACCGCGCTACCCCTGCTACGACTTCCCCTACCTCAGATCCAGTCGCACGAAGATCCAAATCTGCACCTGAGCACGACGACCAGGTAGACGACGCTCCCACTTCGACTGGTCTCAGCACCGAGAGAAGCGTCCCCTTGGAGCCCGCGAACGCAGGTCTGTCACTCGTGCCTGCCACTTGCACGTCTTCCTCCACCCCAGACAACTCAGGCAGGTCAGTCTTCACGACGGCAACCTCGCCGCACGCCTTGGAGCCTGCCGCAACTACGGACATCGTCGTGCCTGCTATTCGCCCCCCAATCGCGGAGGCATCGCCGTCGACGGTGTCCGAAGATGACTCTCAACCGGCCTTAACGCGCCGTACGTCTTGCAAGCAGCCACTATCACCTACCTCAACGTCTCCCGCAGCTGAAGTTCCTGCCCGTGACATGCTACGACCGAACTTCCGGGATGCGGCCGGACAGACCGCACGTTTTGTACCACCCATGCAGGCGGACAACCATCAGGCTGCCGCGACGAGCACGGGCACGCCATTCAACCCCCTGGCCACGACTTCTGGGCTCCACAACCATCCCTCGGAGCCTTTGACGCTGGACGGCAACTACCAGACGTGTGTCCGCAACGCGGGCTCGTTGGTGACACGAGCGACGACGCCCAATCCTACTGCCTGTCTACCACACTTGACAGCGCACAGAAGAAATCATCGCGTTCGCCGTAAAACACAACGTCCCCTTTTCAAGCGTCCTGCTATGCAGCCGTGAGTTGCAGCTTTGGCCTTCAAGACGACGCAAACACCTACGAGGTTTTCCCGACGCAAGGGCCAACCACTTGCCGTGCACATGACTAGCCGCAATGCACGGCGTTTCCGCATCCGTCGACTCGGCCACACGCCCCGGCATGCCGGTCGCAGTGCTACGCGGAGGCCGGTGTTTCATCGACAGAGACGTCCGCACCAGCACGACCGCGACGTTGCTCCTTGTCGACAGCAGGCTCGGCCCCCTGTGCGCTGTCGGAGACCCCGCTGTGGCTGTGAAACTTCAGTGCTCGGTCATCATGGGTGCGTTCCGACCATTCACACTATTTCGCCCACATTGCCGGCGCGAGCTCTTCAGCGCCTGTCCACAGTTCCAGCTGTGGGCACGTTTGTCAGCCGCGTCTACTCGAAACGGCGGGTGCGCATTCGAATGGTCCCGCCACGTAATTGTGGGATGGACGTGTCTATGAACACAGCGACCCGGCACTTCCTTCTTCGTCCCTTGCGCTTCTCCCAGAGTCGCCCACCGGAGACACACTGCTTACGGATGGCCCATAAACGTTCACAAACTGGAATTCCTAAACGGACACCTTGCGGATTTTCGTTCATGTATATAGTCTCTTTCTTTTTCATATGTTTTCAAATCGCGCAAAGCGCTAGGGGGGGGAGCCCTGTAGCGCCATCATCATCATCATTTCTCAATCACCGCGCCGCGCCTCTCGCGCAGCGTATGATAGCTGGAGCTGCGCGAGGATTAGAACGAGCTGACATGCCTGGCGTGGCGGACGCTGGTAGCCGGCGTGGCTCCGCTTCAGGCCTGAAATAAAGTGGCGAGATCGGCACGGCCCCATCGGCCGCCTTCGACGTCATCTCACGTCTCTCTTCTCTCGCCGCTACATGTTTATTCTACGTCTTATTTCGTTCCATTTTGTTTCATTTACATCTATTCACCGTAGCAACAGAACCCAAACATTCGCTTTTGGATGAAAGTTTTAAACCTTCTAGGGGGCGCTTCAGGCAAATAAGCGAAGAGGAAAAGGGAGGGTGTCGCTACCTTGGAAACTTGTTTCATCTAGGGACCTTAGGCACGAGTACTGCATCTCGGGGCGCGGCCTGGCCTGCTGTTCTCTTCCTTGCCGAGGGCATCGCGGATCTCGGCGAGGCGTCTCCACGGTCAGCCGTTCGACACAGCGATGAACGTGGCCTGGCTAATGGTCACGGTTGCGTCGAGCATCGCGTCTCGGCGCACGCTCTTCGTTGGACGGGCTGGCCATGCCCCGCATGGAGCCGATGCGGGTTGACTGCTCCGTGGCCGCACCCATGGCATCAAGTGCCGGTGTCACCAGAGCGTCGCACATCGGCAAGGGACAAGCGAAACGTTCTGCCGGGCGAGACGCGGGAGTGCGCACAGAGGAGCACGGGACCGGGCGAGGTTCAGGGTGGCCGAGGATCCAGGTGCCAGGGAAGTTGCTGGCTGAATGTAGGATCGCCGAGCGGTGCCGAGTGATGCGCCAGACTCTGACGTGGGCCACGAGCTCATGAGCTGCAGTGTGCACCCGAGGGTACCTGGCGGTGCCCTGGCCAAGAAGGAACGTGCGGAAAAGAGAGCTCGAGGGTTGAGGCCACGAAGGCAGAGGAAGCGGTGCGCCGCTCGAGAGGACGAGTTCCTGGCAGCGTTCCTGAGCCGGACGTGAGACCCGTACGTGTCGGCCAGGTCGAGCTCCGGTGTGTCTGTTAAAGGTCCAAGGCCGAGACCTGCTGAACGGCTCCTGCCTGGGTGCAGTGGCCGGGAGCAGGTTCGTGGGCGACGCCTACCGGGTGTGGTCCTCGTTAGCCGTGGCCTGATCCTGGACCTCCGGAGCTGCGTCCCTGACTGCTGGGTTGGCCGTGACGTCCGACTCAACGGCGCTGCACACGGTAGCGTATCCGTGCGCCGTCAGCCGTTCCACCCATGCCATGAAATAAAAAGTTCATGTTAATCCTTTCTCGTCCGCTATCAACAAACATAGTGACGAACGCCCTTTAACCATCACACCAAACGTATACCATGTTTTGCACCTAGGTGCAAAGCAGTGTCGTTGCCGTCGGTGACTCGGCATCGCCTCACAACAGAATACCTACCAGGCCTCACTGTCGCGTGGCCAGCAAAAACATTTCCAGAAAAAGTTTCGTTAAGCGGGCGTGAACAAAAGCAACAGTGGTGCGATTATATACAAATTCCAAATCCGGACAAAGGCGGTCTGTTCTATTGAGTCGCATGTGATTGGCCCATACGAGCCGTGACGAATGCTGTGACGTTGCGATTATATACAAATTCCAAATCCGGACAAAGGCGGTCTGTTCTATTGAGTCGCATGTGATTGGCCCATACGAGCCGTGACGAATGCTGTGACGTTCTGAGTGACGTAGTTTGGGGTGTCACGTGACCTGTCCCCCCCCCCCGGTTGTCGTAGGAAGGCGAAGGTATGGTTACAGTGTAGTATGGTGGCTAGCATAGCGAAGGAAGTTACGGCAGTGACTGCTACGACCCGGTGAAAATAGCGCAAACGCTTTTTTCACCCAACTTGGCTTGGATC
This sequence comes from Rhipicephalus annulatus, assembly GCA_013436015.1. NCBI lineage: Eukaryota > Metazoa > Arthropoda > Arachnida > Ixodida > Ixodidae > Rhipicephalus > Rhipicephalus annulatus. The sequence continues at coordinate 4,370 of WOVY01002308.1, read as the reverse complement.
CGTAGTTATGGTAGTGGTAGTCGTTAAAAGATGAGAAAAGGCACCTAATTTCTGCAACCCGGTTGGGAGCACGGCGCAGTCCCTGAGGGAAAGGGAAAAGGGAGAAAAGTGGAAAGAAGAGAAAAGATTAGGTGAGCAGTGGCATGGTCGTCATCAGCACGAGCAGCAGTCCAGAAGCAAGGGTGGGAGTGGCAAGGGGCCCGTCCTCAGCTGTAGGCCATGATTCCCGTCTCGTCCAGGAACTCCACCAGGCTCCGGAGCGCTGGTAGATGGGGACGAGACGGGAACAGCGGGTGCTCTAGGGTGGTGGCAGGAAGGCCATGTCTCCGGTAGGCTGCGGTGACCCTCGAGCTTTCCTGGGGCCAAGGCAGGGCAGGCACAGAGGAGGTGCTCGAGGGTCTCGGGGTCGCCGCAGCGGCTGCAGGCTGGGGAGGCGCAGCATCCCTTCAGGTAGCGACAGGCCGCGGTCCACACGCATCCGGTCCGCAGCCGCAGCAGGTTGGCTCGTTCTCTCGTGGTAAGGCCTGCCTCGGGAAGACGCCTGGGTCCCCGCCCATTGGCCACCCTCTGGTCTGGGTGGACCGAGGCGAGGAGCTTCTTGTTACGGGCCTGCGTGTAGTCTCTCACCGCCACGGCTTGGGTGATGGGGGTTCCCGGCTGGTGGGCTGCCTTGGCCAGCGTGTGCGCCTCCTCGTTGCCAGCAATGCCCACGTGAGAGGGCAGCCAGTGGAAGGAGACGGACATCCCGGCTGCTGCAAGGGCCCGGTACTTGGTTGCCAGGAGACTCCCCGTGAGCCCGGCACGGCAATGGTTGGCCAGTGTCTGCAGGGCTGCCTTGCTGTCACACATGACTGCGACCAGTTCAGCCAGGACGTCCTCGGCCAGCAGGTCCGCCACCAGGTGTAGCTCTGCCAGCTCCGCAACCGTCGAGCTAGCCGGGAAGGGTAGTCGGCACTGTCTGCTGATGGCCCGGGATGGGATGACGCAGGCAGCCGCCGCTGAACCGTCTGGCATGACGGATCCGTCAGTGAAGACCTGGAGCCGCCCTGCCAGTTGCTGCTGGAGCTTGGAGACAGCGGCCTGTTGCAGTGCTGCAGCAGGTGTTCGGCGCTTGGTTACACCGTCCAGGTACAGGTGAACCTCAGGCGGCTGGTGGTGGGGTGGTTGAGGGGCCACCGGGACTGGCGGGTCCGGGACCATCTGGTGGTCGAGTGCACAGAGACCACCCATTCGTGACCTTGGCTGGCTGCGAAGTCGCTCCAGGAGGGTTCTGCCGTAGACAGCACGGTGTAGACATAACCAGCTGTTTGCATTTTCATAATGACGCCAGAAGCAACACGAGTGTTATCAACATCAGTTGCGGTAAGCTGATATCAACATCTCTAGAACATAGTTCTAGAAACGTTGGCTGATATGCAGTGCTTGCGCTCTCAAGGGTGATAGCCCCGAACACTGCTACATAAATCTACTGAAGTGTATGGCACTCAACTTCAATCGAAGTGAACTGGTCATGACGGCTGCATTGTAGGAGTGCATTTGTAATTTTTAGAAAGTTCTATACTTAGCATTGCAACTGCAATTGACCTTTCAAGCTACATTGTGCCTGAGTGGTGTCTATTTCCACAGCAGTGTCAAGACGTGGTGTGGCTCTGTGGTAGAATACTTGATTGCCAGGCAGAATGTTTAATTTTCATTTGATGAGTGAATTAAACCACTGTGAGCACACATTAACAGTATTTGTACTATGAAGTGGTTTTTCTGCTAGTAAAAACAAAAAAGTCATGACTACGCCTCCCTCTTCAGGGTTACTTTAGGTGATCACACCTCCCCCCCCTGAACCCCTCTGAACTTGGCAATAATTAACGCTAGAAGCTTATCTAGTGAGGGAAGTCTAGCTGTACTATTCGAGGAACTAGAGGGTGTTAAATGGGATATAATGGGGCTCAGTGAGGTTAGGAGGACAGATGAGGCCAATATGGTGCTACAGAATGGACACGTCCTTTGCTATAGAGGCCTGGCTGATAGAAGAAAACTGGGAGTGGGGTTTTTAATTCACAGAAACATAGCTGGCAACAAAGAGGAATACTATAGCATTAATGAAAGGGTGGTAGGCATCGTAATTAAACTGAATAAAAGGTACAAGATGAAGGTGGTACAGGCTTACGCACCTACATCCAGTCATGATGACGCTTCAGTTGAAAGCTTCTATGAAGACGTGGAATCGGCAATGAGTAAGGTAAAAAACACAGTATACTATACTGATGGGAGACTTTATTGCAAAGGTAGGGAAGAAGCTGGCTGGAGACCAGGCAGTAGGAGATTATGGCATCGGTACTAGAAACGCCAGAAGAGAGCTACTAATAGAATTCGCAGAACGCAATAATTTACGGATTTTGAATACCCTCTGCCGAAAACGAGGAAACCGCAAGTGGACATGGAGGAGCCTTAATGGCGAAAATAAGAATGAAATAGACTTTATTCCTGCCACTTTGCATGTTAATATAGCCTATTCCTGCCACCCTGCATGTTAATATAGCCTATGTTAATATAGCTGGGCAGATGACACTCCTTATTTTGCTGTACTTCTGGACGGGAGCCAAGGCCAGAGAGGAAAACCAGGCAATGGTGGAGTGTATATCAAAGGACATTAAGGAATTGGGAAGAGAGTGCTAGATAATTATACTAGGGGATATGAATGCGCACATAGAAGATATAGATGGGTATACTGACCCAATAGGCAGAATGATCATGGATATGTGTGAAATACATGATTTGATCATTTGCAACAGTACTGAGAAGTATGAATATAGAATGGTAGGGTCTCGAATTCACCTAGACTTAAAGAAGGAACGACAGAAACTGATACGCAAGAAGCGAATCAATGAGCTAGCACTTAGAGGGAAAGTACAGGAATTCTGAGTCTCGCTTTAGAAAAGGTACTCGGCTCTTAGTGAGGAAACCAACCTTAGTGTAGATACAATTAATGATAATCTGACGAATATCATTACAGAGTGCGCAGTGGAAGTTGGAGGCAGGGTAGTCAGACAGGACACTGGCAAGCTTTCCCAGAAAATGAAGAATCTGATTAAGACGCGTCAAATCATGAAAGTCTCAAGTACAACAGACAAAATAGAACTGACAGAGCTTTCGAAGTTGTTTAATAGGCGTGAGGTATTCGATGTAAGAAGGTATAACGTGGAGAGAATCGAACACGTTCTGAAAAACGAAGGAAGCGTCAAAGCAGTGAAGAGGAAACTTGGGATAGGCAAAAATCGGATGTATGCACTAAGGGACATACAAGGCAAAATAACTACCAATATGGATAGGATAGTTAAAATAGTGGAGGAGTTTTACAGAAATCTGTACAGTAGCCGGGACAACCACGACTTTAATACTATAAGAACTAGCAGTAACCCAGATGACACTCTACCAGTAATGATAGAAGAAGTCAGAAAAGCTTTGGAGAGCATGCAAAGAGGCAAAGCTCTGCTGATGAGGATCAGGTAACATCAGATTGCTGAAAGATAGAGGACAGATTGTGTTAGAAAAACTAGCCACCCTGTTTACGAGGTGTCTCCTGACGGGAAGAGTACCAGAGTCTTGGAAAGAGCGCTAACATCATCTTAATACATAAGAAAGGAGATGACAAGGACTTGAAGAATTGCAGGCCGATCAGCTTGCTCTCTGTAGTATACAAGCTATTTACAAAGGTAATTGCTAACAGAGTAAAGAAAACATTAGAATTCAATCAACCAAAGGAACAAGCAGGATTTCGAACAGGCTACTCAACAATTGACCACATTCAGACTATCAATCAGGTAATAGAGAAATGCTCAGAATATAACCAACCACTACACACATAGCCTTCATAGATTACGAGAAGACGTTTCATTCAGTAGAAATATCAGCCGTCATGCAGACACTGCGAATCAGGCGTAGATGAAGTATATATAAACATTCTGGAAGAAATCTACAGGGGATCAACTGCTACCATAGTGCTTCATAAAGAAAGCAACAGAATACCAATCAAGAAGGGTGTAGGCAGGGGGACACAATCTCCTCAATGTTATTTACCGCGTGCTTACAGCAGGTTTTCGAAGCCTAAATGGGAACAGTTAGGGATAAGAGTTATGAAGGTACCTTAGTAACCTGTGCTTCACCGATGACATTGCATGCTGTCGACAAGGGACGAATTGCAACTCATGATTACGGATTTAGACAAGGAGAGCAGAAAGGTGGGTCTTAAAATCAATCTGCAGAAAACGAAAGTAATGTACAACAACCTCTGAAAAGAGCAGCGCTTAGAGATAGGTACGAGTGCAATCAAAGTTGTAAAAGACTATGTCTACTTAGGGCAGGTAATAACAGGG
>WOVY01002307.1:0-22284 GCA_013436015.1 Rhipicephalus annulatus | reverse complement strand
TTTGTCCCTTAGTGCATACATCCGATTTGCCTATCCCAAGTTTCCTCTTCATGCTTTGATGCTTCCTCGTTTTTCAAAGCGTGTTCAATACTCTCCATGTTATACCTTTTACATCAAATACCTTACGCTTATTAATCACTGCGAAAGCTCTGCCAGTTCTATTTGTCTGTTGTACTTGGACACTTTCATGATTTGACGCTTCTTAATTAGGTTCTTCGTTTCCTGGGAAAGCTTGCCAGTGTCCTGTTTAACTGCCCTGCCTCCAACTTCCACTGCACACTCCGTAATTATACTCGTCAGATTATCATTCATTGTATCTACGCTAAGGTTGTTTCCTCACTAAGAGGCCGAGAGTACCTGTTCTGCAGCGACAGTCTGAATTCCTGTACTTTCCCTCTCGGGCTAGCTCATTGATTGGCTTCTTGCGTATCAGTTTCTGTCGTTCCTTCTTCAAGTCTAGGCGAATTCGAGACCGTACCATTCTATGGTCACTGCATCGTACCTTGCCAACCACTTCCACATCCTGCGCGATTCCTGGGTGTGCACTCATTAAACTCTATTTCGTTATTATTTTTCGCATCTAGGGATCCTTCATGTCCACTTGCGGTTTTCTCGTTTTCGGTAGAAGGTATTCTAAATCCGTAAATTATTGCGTTCTGCGAATTCTACTAGTAGCTCTCCTCTGGAGTTTCTAGTACCGATGCCATAATCTCCTACTGCTTGGTCTCCAGCCTGCCTTCTCTTACCTTTCCATTAAAGTCGCCCATCACTATAGTATACTGTGTTTTTTACCTTACTCATTGCCGATCCACGTCTTCATAGAAGCTTTCAACTGAAGCGTCATCATGGCTAGATGTAGGCGCGTAAACCTGTACTACCTTCGTCTTGTATCTTTTATTCAGTTTAATACGATACCTACCACCCTTTCATTAATTCTATAGTATTCCTCTATGTTGCCAGCTATGTTTCTGTGAATTAGGAACCCCACTAACCAGTTCTCGTCTGTCTCCCAGGCCCCGATAGCAAAGGACGTGCCCATTCTGTAGCACCGTATAGGCCTCATCTGTCCTCCTAACCTTACTGAGCCCTATTATATCCCATTTAACACCCTCTAGCTCCTCGAATAGTACAGCTAGACTTCCCTCACTAGATAATGTTCTAGCGTTAAACGTTGCCAAGTTCAGGTTCCAATGCCGGCCTGTCCGGATCCAGAGATTCTTAGCACCCTCTGCTGCGTTGCAGATTATTAGGGATGCGGCGATGGCGTAGGTATGGTTTAGAGCATCCGCCTCGCATGCAAGAGTTCCGTGGCTCAAATCCCGGTGCCGCGCAGTTCCCAACCGGATTAAAAAATCCGCGTGTTGATGGAACTGCATTAAGAGGCCTGGGGTACGGCCTCACCGGCAACCACCGCCGGCGGAAACGCACTCCCTCACCAGAGAAGGATTGGCCACCTTGGTGCAGTATCTGGCCAATACCTCCCACATGCATACGTCAAATAACACAACATGTAATCATTCACATATAGATTGAAATATGTACAAGCATTACATTAATGATTAAAATTCTGTGGGACGCGTTTTCCTTCGAACATTACAATTTCTGGTCGGTGAAGTACGTGGCGGGAGGACCTTGAATGCGAGGGTTTTGTAGTTGAAAGTTGTAGAAAGCAACGTCGACACAAGCCAAATGAGCTATCAAGGAAGTCACGCTTCCTCGATAGCTCAACAACCTCAGGTAGCGACCACTTTCGGCACTTGACCGCTGCTTCCCGCACCCGCTCCGATTCGATGGTCTCTCGACGCCGCTTGCATGCCGCTTCTGCTTCGCGGGCTCTCACTTGAGAATCCGCTGATCCATGAGCCCACTTATGTTCGGCTGGGCGAGCCCTCACCACCGCCTCGTATCGATGCGGGTACGGGCTTGCAATTGCTGCCAACGCTGGCGTCTTTCTTCAGTCTCGCAAGCTTTCACACGCGGAGTTTTCGTAACCGACTCGTATTGCAACCACTTTGCGAGCTCTCCGCGCCACCACCTTCACTTGCATGGTGTTCACGATGAGTAGTTGCATGGAGATGTGCACTCACTTAACTCCCGGTGACGGGAAGGACAGCGCGAAAAGAGCGCCCGCGCTCACATCAAAGCTAGTGAATATGGCGTGCCGAGGAACTTGCCTCGAGCAAGCGGAGCTTTGCCTCTAATAATAATAAGTTCAAATATTGGATATTGCTAGTGAAGTTCATGATGGCACTATGAGGCACGTCGTAATTGCAGACCCTGCACTCGTTTTCATGACACAAATTACGTGCGTTGCACTTAAACCTACCGTAGGGGTCAAGAAGCGCAATAATAATATCTTGGTTTTTATGTCCTAAAACCACGATAGGATTGTGAGAGACGCCGTAGTGGAGGGCTCCGAAAATTTTGATCATTTGGTGTTCTTTAACGTGTACTGACATCGCACAATACGTGGGCCTCTACCATTTTGCCTCCATCGAAATGCGACCGCCATGACCGGGACCCGAACCCGTGACCTTTGGGTCAGCAGCCGAGCACCATAGCAACTGTTTCATCGAGGTGAACGTGATAAAAAGAGAGTTCGCAAAGAGTGAGTATCGCTTGTTAGGAGTGACTGGGATATTTTTATACAATGCCCTAGTCAGCTTGGTAAAAAATCTCTGAAAGAAATGTTAGCAATTTATGTGTAAGTAATTTGTCAAATACTCGCCCACTGGTATATTGATGAAAACAGCGAGGAGAAGAGTTCGTATCTTGGGCCTCAAGAATTTTTAGGCATATCAAGTGAACCCCATGTCATGGCTGCAGCCCCCTTGTGCCCCTAAATATTTAGCAATTTTGTGCATTCTATTAAGCTTATCAGTTATGAACATAATTGATACATACTTTAACTGCCATGTGATTACACGACTAGCCATACTGAAGGACTACGGAATAAATGTCAACCAAGTGCAGTTCTTTGAACGTCCATTGAAATCTAAGCATCGGCGGCCTGTAGCGTTGTGGGGTATAATGGGTGGGATGGCTAAGATCAGGCTGGTGATGAAAGCATGACTTCCATATAACAACTTGAAAAGTTATTTATTTGCGTTTAGATAAAACATTTGCCTGTCCTGATTGATTCGGCGTCCGCCATCTCGGCTTCTTCAGGGCCCCCTCGCCTCTCATCGTTAGTTGGTTAGTGGTTCGTGAGGAAAGGAAGAAGGCACCTAATATCTGTCTGCCTACAGGCGACACGGCGCAGTGCCTCGCCTCTCGGGCTCCTTCGTCCTCTTCACCCCCATCGTTGGTTCCCACCTTTATCCCTCTCCCTCGGTACCCCGGTTCATTTCAGGAAAGGCAGGGGCGGCTGATAGGAAGAGGAAGAATGAAGGGGTGTGAACCGTCAACACGGAGCCCGACTCCCCCTCAGCTTAAAGGGCACGATTGCTCAGTTCTGTTTAGTGGACCCGTCCGCTTCCAGAAACAGCGTCGACTCTTCCGCTTCTCGAAACAGCCGCCGCATTCCGCGGGGCTTAAGCGCGAAACAGACGTGCGATTTTCCGTGCGATGCGGCATGCGGCGTCGCATGGTGAGGCGTGACGCATACGACGTTTTGGGACACACGGCGGCGAAGGAGCTATCAGCGGCTGGCTCCACCCCCATGCGGCTCCTCGGCATGTGCTATCAGACGACTTTGTATCCTCGTAATCAAGCTCGAAACAAACAACATTGCTCAGCCACGCTTTATTGTTCCATAAAAATGATGAATAAAATGTCACCGCGAATGACAAGCACGCCGCAACAGCGGTAACAGCTGATTATTCACGACTCCGACATATAGGCCTAGTATCGCGGGCAACGGCCGTCGCCTACGCCGTTCACACGCGAGCTCGTCATCGAGCGATTGTTTTTGACAACACTATCGAGCGTTCCACTCGTGTGTAATGCGTTAGCATACGTTAATACTTTATCGATGCCATCGATGGAAGAGCAAAGGTGGAAGTGAAGCGAGCCAGCGCAGAGACGGCAGTAGCCGTGTTTACGTGCGAAATGATCTTACATCACTGCCCACGATCTCCGATCCCACTTGCGGTTTGAAAACGGGCGTTGTCGTGCAGAAAAGGCGCACTTCAAGCATAACTTTATTCAATCCGGAATAATATCACGCCACCACGGAACTTTACTTGATGTTTGTCTTGTCACGCCGCTGCAATTGGCGATGTCTGCAAATCCACGCTCGCACCGCTCCATCGACTCGCCTGGAGCCTTGGACCATGGGTGATGGGAGCGGCGACAGGGAGATGGTGCCACTAGAATCGTGACGCCACTCGTATGCTCGCGCAGTGCTTGGCTACTGCGATGCGGTGGTGCGATGCGACGATGAAATTATCTGGCCGGTTTGATGCTCGCCGCACTGGCTTTGAGGCGGTGTGGATCAAGGCTCCAGGTGAGTGGATGGAGCGGTGCGAGTGTGAATTTTCTGACATCGCCGATGAGACGTCACGAAACGTCACGAAACGCCACGAAACGTCACGAAACGTCGCCACTCTGGCTGGTGCACCACACGCCGCATCGCACGGAAGATCGCACGTCTGTCTCGTGCTTCATACGGCAGGCATCTAGTCTAGGAGTGTCTGGGCAACACGCGCGCGGTGCCGCATGTTCGGCTGGGCCGGCCACGACACCAATGACGCCACCGTGGCAAGGCGGAAGTCGAAGGTGGAGCGTGGTGCCAACGCCTTCTCTGTTTTATCAATACCAGCCAGATGCGCTCGATTCTCCTGTTCACCACAACTCACCTATAGCCCTCTCCTGCTCTACCCCGCCACCTAGCCTTCGCCTGTGTTTGTAGTCATGGGGAAGACAGCCCTTCATGCAGTGCCAAATGACGAGAATGATATAAAGTAATGTTTTGTTCAGTTGTCTACAGATACGCGGCGTCTCGTAATTCGTCGTTATCATGATCTTGGTGGTCACACTGGCTCTCTAAGGTATACGGTGGCCAGGTATCGTGTCGCCGTCCGGTATCGTGTCGCCGGTGTCCAGGTTGTCGCCTATGCGGGCAACCAATGGGGACGCATCACGGTGGCACCGCTGCATGAACTAGCACTGTGAGGTGGCTGCGGCATTGCTTTGTTAAAAAAGAAAGAGCATGAGAAAACAAATCTGATAGACGTACATAGGCGATTAAGCCGGAGTGGGGGCGGGGAAAGGGGGCCGCGAGCACCCCCCTCCACTGTGAAAAGTTTGGGGGATGTGCCCGCCCCCCCTTTATGCAGTGGTCACTCATGGCTGCACTTTGTCGAAACCAACAAGTAAGCCGAAGTTTTTCGCGACAAAAGTAACCACTCAATCATGTTCTAACGGGAGAATGAGCATGTAACGAGGCAATGATACAACATAGTGAAATTTTGAGAACGATTCCACTGAGAAAGTTGTCCTTGTAGGCTCTTTGCGGTGCGGGTTTCCTATGCGACGCTTTTGCGTCTTGTGCTGAGGTATTCCAGAGCCGGCAAGGTGCTCAACAGGGGCCCTATAATATTCCATCACTTGTTCATGCTTCTACTCTGCTGTGAGTTGTTGATCCAGTTACGGACGGAAACGAGGAAACTTTTTAAAGACCAGTCAAAGAATTTGTTGTTTCCGGAAAATAATTTTCTTCAAAAAGGATATGTCATCACCGCTGCTCTGTCGAAGGTATTGCAAGCCGATCAGTGTGATGAATCGTTCTTGATGTTTTGGTTTTTTCGTACTGAAACACCAAAATTTGCTTCGGCTTTAGTCTTTGATAAACCTGATCAGCCGTGCTTATTGTGACTTGGAGCCATAACGGCAGCTTGCAAAGTGGTCACGTATGAAGAAGTAAACTCGAGCTCAATACGAAGCTCGGCTTTTAATATTGCTCCACAACTTGATACACCGGACCAAGGAAAAGTTGAAAGGCCGTGTTTTTTAACACTATGAGTGCTTATATTTAAGAGGCGGGCTAGTCAATTTTCACTGAACTTAGATTTTCTTTTACAGCTCAACATACATATTGAACAGCAAAGAAGCACACACGTGCAGCGCTGCTATATTACTCTTTCTCTCAGCAAGTATTAGCTCACAGAGATGTATACATGCACAAACTATATACTGAACATCGTTAAGCTGCAAGTGAAAATATAATATTATTCTGGTAATACATCTCGTCAGCTGCTATAAGGAGCCGCTGCTTATGTGATTGGCAGCTAGCCTACTTCAAATAGATTTAGAAGGAGATACTCTCCGGCTTGTGTAACAAAGGCAACTTTGTGGCACACAGAAAATTTCAAATGTTGACGAACCAATCACAAACAATATGCCGTATTGAAAATAGCTTAATCTCTTATTTTTGACGTGGTAATACATAAGTAGCCATTACGTGATGGATAATTTTCGCGTTATTTGTTGCCTCGTGTAAAAAGCTGGTGCTCTGTGCATGACGAAAACTGGTTGCATCAATCATATACAGCTAACGGCAATTGCCAAAGGAAGCAGCGAGGAATATAGTTTAACGTTATGATCACCCACATTTTGTTCTTTCAAAGTAAGGTTTTGTTTACACCGTTTGTACTGGCGTATATATATATATATATGCATTAGCATGGGCCCTATAATCAATTTATTACAAAACACTGAGTGTAAACAATGTACTACGCGCCTAAAACCACAAATTATTCATTTACAGTGTTTAAAAGCTGATAAGTTTAAACAATATTATAACAATAGCAATAGTATTATTATATGCAAACTCCAGAAACAGTGTTCAAACTATTAGCAAGCAAGGCAAATTATAATCCACATAGGCCTGAATATATGCAACAAAGTGAAATACATATTATGAAAAAATATAACAGCAATCAGTCGTTGAAAACATGGTTGATGTCTCCTTTATGGGAATCGGCATATAACACGAATGTAAAACGCAGCTCTACAGGGGTAATTAGATGTTTACTGTACATTGATGAAGGAGGGTTCGCCGAATGTATAATTTGGTGTTTGGCCGCTACAGCCCCGTTCAACGTGGGTGTATCCTCATTGACGCTTGCTACATATCCATTCCGACTACAAATATCCATAATACATTAATTAAACAAACTATTGTGGTATCTGTAGATGTTCACCTCCAAAGCATATTCAGACAAAAAGTCGTGATAGCAATTGCATATATCAAACCACGTAAAAGAAGTGCCAGCCAGCACTTCTTTGATATATATATATATATATATATATAGATGAAATAGATGATCAGAGTTTCTTCCGGCTACCGTAATAAAAGTTATAAACTTCGAGAATAGTGCAGTATAGGAAACAAAACAATAAAATATTTATTTATTCCTAACAGTTTCGGCTGGTGGACCAGCCTTCTTCGGAGGATGTAAGTGAAATGATACAAGTTCCCGTAGCAGAGGGTCACCCTCGCAATTTAAAGACCCTCCAAAAAAAGAGAGAGAGAGAGAGAAAAAGACAAGCGGGCGAACGAGGTAGCAACAGACAACAAGAAGCAGAAGAAGGAGAGGAACTAGAAAGGAGCGACGGAGAGCCGCCGGAAACGAGCGGGTAATTCTGGCATTGTTACTGGGTATAGGTAAGACGCGCCGCCAGCAGAGGCGACCAAGAAAAGCGGAAAAATGTGAAACATGTTGCCGCTTACTCGCATCCCACACATGGATCGAGTTTAAGTTCACGTGGTTCGGCGGCTGGCCCGTGGCATCGGGCCACACACACACACACACAAGAAGCATACGACCCGCTCCAGCTTTCGGAATATAATGGCCACGTTGGAAAGCTAATGTGCCCTCTCCCCCTTCCTCCACCTGCCCACTCTTGCAGAAAAATGTACAACCAGTCATACTGAAAATAAATAAATGGGTATTCTTGTAAAGGATGAAAATATATAAAAATAAATAATACTAAAAAAGTACTGAGAAATGAAAATAAAGTCTAATAATACTAACACAATCCGTTTGGTTCACGTAGCATCGAATTCGTTTAGTTTCGCTATATTGACAAACTTGCGTGTGCGACTTCACGTATGTATAAATAAATTAATTGAGTAATTAAATTTCTGTGTTTCACGAAACGTCGCGGAGACACGTCAGTCGCCCAGGGCTCTCGTTGATTCCGTGGGTAAGTGATCTGAATTTCTTTATAAAGTATGACTCCCGCTGTTCGCGCTCCCGTGTGTTCTGGAAGCCGGATTGTAGGAGTATGACACTTACGTGTTCGAAAGAGTGACCAGGAAGATTGATATGTTTGGAGAACGGCAACTTGGGGAGGCCCTTTACGTGTGCCCTGTGGTTGTTGAAACGCAAACGGAACGCGGTTTCCGTGTGTCCAATATATTCCTGTTTGCACACCTCACAGCGAATTTTGTATACCACATTGGCTGAGTCAGAGTTAAGGTCGTCTTTAATTTTGTACACATAGTCTGAACAGGAGGCTTCGGCCGAAGCCTCCTGTTCAGATTATGTGTACAAAATTAAAGACGACCTTAACTGTGACTCAGCCAATGTGGTATACAAAATTCGCTGTGAGGTGTGCAAACAGGAATATATTGGACACACGGAAACCGCGTTCCGTTTGCGTTTCAACAACCACAGGGCACACGTAAAGGGCCTCCCCAAGTTGCCGTTCTCCAAACATATCAATCTTCCTGGTCACTCTTTCGAACACGTAAGTGTCATACTCCTACAATCCGGCTTCCAGAACACACGGGAGCGCGAACAGCGGGAGTCATACTTTATAAAGAAATTCAGATCACTTACCCACGGAATCAACGAGAGCCCTGGGCGACTGACGTGTCTCCGCGACGTTTCGTGAAACACAGAAATTTAATTACTCAATTAATTTATTTATACATACGTGAAGTCGCACACGCAAGTTTGTCAATATAGGGAAACTAAACGAATTCGATGCTACGTGAACCAAACGGATTGTGTTAGTATTATTAGACTTATTTTCATTTCTCAGTACTTTTTTAGTATTATTTATTTTTATATATTTTCATCCTTTACAAGAATACCCATTTATTTATTTTCAGTATGACTGGTTGTACATTTTTCTGCAAGAGTGGGCAGGTGGAGGAAGGGGGAGAGGGCACATTAGCTTTCCAACGTGGCCATTATATTCCGAAAGCTGGAGCGGGTCGTATGCTTCTTGTGTGTGTGTGTGTGTGGCCCGATGCCACGGGCCAGCCGCCGAACCACGGGAACTTAAACTCGATCCATGTGTGGGATGCGAGTAAGCGGCAACATGTTTCACATTTTTTCCGCTTTTCTTGGTCGCCTCTGCTGGCGGCGCGTCTTACCTATACTGTTGTGGTCTGGGTCCTGTGGGTCTCGTCGTTGGTAGCTGGCTCCCATCGGACTCGTCCCTTATAGCGAGAAGCAATGCTTATATGGGAAAACAGAGAACAGACGTTTATTTACATTAGAGAGAGGTCAATAAGAAAGTTTAGATATATAGTGGCGTTCTTCGTACATGGCGAGCTCTCCACTCGAAAAAGCACACCGAATGAGCCGTGGGGGCTCATTATAAAGGGTCTGTCCTCCCCAGATCCCTAGATCGGGGACCGCGTACAGATGGCACCGTCCAATCACGGACCACACATTACCCGCGAGGGTGACGAGCACGCACGGTCCACGCGAACGTTCAAAACTGAAGCGTGGTCACCGCACGGCCATGTGGCACGAACGCGGCTCCCCCCCCGTCAAGGTGTGTCGCTGGGCGAGGGGTCTGGAGTTGATGACTGCATCCATCGAAAGGGCCGCCGTAAACAAGCTTCAAAGGGTGCCGAACGACTCGTTCAATTAGCGGGACGATTCCCGGCCGCCGCCGCCGCCGTCATCTTCCAAAGAAGAAGCTGCACCGGTGGTCTCCCGAACTGCTCACGGCGCCGCGGCGGCAGGACGCCGCACCCTCCGGCCAGGTGGGAACAATACATGGCGGACACCGGCCGCCCACCCGTTTGGCGACTCAAAAGGAACATCAAAAGGAACGCCGATCCATTGTCAGACCTGGCGCCGGTCCTAACAGCCTCTCCGCCGGGGAAAGAAGATCCCGAGGTGCAGTGGCCAGCAGGTACTGTGCAGCGGGATCTGTATTGCAGCTTGTCGGCTCTTCCTCTATTATTTTTGTCCCGAACACTGGATCCGATGATCATTGACCAAGAGGGCGTTGCTCGCAGGGATGAGGTGACCCCTCTCCACCATATTTTCCGCCCACCACCAATGAGGAACTGCGGAAACTGCGCCGAAAGCACACCCACACACGAGCAAGCACACGGCAATTCCCTACTCAGAATCACCAGACTTAGATTCACCTGTGGAAGGCATTTCCTTCTACCTCAACTTTATTCCTGTGGCCCCCGCCGAGTCGCAACACCACATCAGCCACTTTTGAAGACATTAAACAAAACACTTGACACATGTTTGGATAAATACAGAAAACTAGTGGGCCTCAAATCGAGGATAGAAAGCAGAAAATCGTTTTGAAGCCCTCGGGGTACTAGGGACAACGACTCAGACCATCTGCGTTGCTGTTGAGTTTACCCTTCTTGTAATGGATATCAAAGGTGTATTGTTGAAGAGCTAAGCTCCAGCGCAAAAGACGGCCGTTTTTCGATGACATGGACTGTAGCCATGTGAGGGGACAGTGGTCAGTCTCTATTGTGAACCTAGAACCGGCGATGTAGCAAGCTAGCTTCTGCACAGCCCAAACAACGCAGGCACATTCCTTTTCTGAGGCACTGTATGCTTCCTCACGAACAGAAAGCTTTCTACTGGCATACAGTACAGGGTGTTCCTGGTCGTTCTCTCCCCTCTGACAAAGCACGACACCCATACCCCGGTCGCTGGCGTCACACTGAAGAATGAACGGCTTAGAGTAGTCAGGCGCGCTCAACACTGGCTGACTTTTTAGTGCCTTCTTTAGCGTAGAAAATGCATGTTCCTTGGCCCCATCCCATTTTACGGTCTGGGGTTCAGTCTTTCTAAGAGCGTCTGTCAAGGAACTTGCAATGTCAGAGTAACGCGGGATATACCTTTGATAATAACCGGCCAATCCAAGAAACGACCGAATGTCTTTCTTGGTTCGTGGTTGGGGAAAGTTGTCTATTGCGGCCAGCTTTACTTCTGACGGCCGGCGGTAGCCTTGGCCTATTACATGCCCTAGATAAGCTACCTCAGCGCGCCCCAATTGGCATTTCGCAACCTTCACTGTTAAGCCGGCCTCACGCAGACGACATAGCACAGCTCGCAAGTGTTTCATGTGGTCTATCCAGGAAGAAGAAAAAATAGCAATATCATCTAGGTACGGGAGGGCAAAGTCCTCCATACCCTGTAACACTTTGTCCATTAGGCCAGAAAAGCAATAAGGGGCATTCTTTAATCCAAAACTAAGGACCTTCGGCCGAAATGTTCCCATCGGGGAAATAAACGCCGCAAGCCTACTAGCCCTTTCAGTTAGAGGCACCTGCCAGTATCCCCTGACTAAATCCAAAGTCGAGATGAAATTGGCACTGCTGACTTGCTCAAGCTTTTCCTCAATATGCGGAATTGGATAAGTTTGGTCCTTTGTAATCGAGTTGAGCCTCCGATAGTCAATACACGGTCGCGGCTCTTTCCCTGGGACCTCAACCAAGATCAGAGGCGAGGTGTAATCACTCTCTCCTGGCTCGATCACTCCTAGCTCGAGCATTCGGTTTATCTCCGCGGCCATTATTTCCCGTTGCCTCGGGGAAACGCGGTAAGCTTTAGAACGAATTGGTTCCGAAGATGTCAGCTCAATATCATGAACTAGGGCTTTGGTTCTGCCAGGTGTGTCTGAAAATGTTTCTTTAAAGTCAAACAATAGTTCCTTCAGTTCCGCTTTCTGATCTGGCTCCAACTCCGCCTGCTCTACCAGGTTACTAATAGTCTCGCCAATGTCTTTGTTTTCTGTTGTTAACTCCGGGAAATCAATAGGCATTTCTTCCGGTTGATTGAGCGACATGTTTACAACGGCATGCCTCTGCTGGTACGGTTTGAGCAGATTAGTGTGGTACACCTGTTGCGTTTTACGCCTTCCCAGTCCAGTAACTAAGTAATTTGTGTCTGACAATTTCTGAACTACCTCAACAGGTCCCTCCCACTGGACCTGAAGTTTATTCTTCAGTGAGGGTTTCAGTATCATCACTTTTTCCCCTACTCGAAAGCTTCGCGTCCGGGCTGTCTTGTCATAATAGCGCTTAGCGTTGTTTTGAGCTCTGCGCATTTCCTGCTCCGCTAGTTCTTGAGCTGCGTGAAGTCGGTCTAACAGCTCAAGCACGTATGCTACTACCGAAGGGTCGTCCGCCCGGCCCTCCCAAGATTCTCGAACAATGCGAAGTGGGGAGCGAAGAGCACGTCCGTAAACAAGCTCCGCAGGCGAAAACCCTGTTGATTCGTGAGGAGCGATCCGAAGCGCGAACATAGCTGCGGGCAAGCAAGCCTCCCAATCCTCTTTTTGCTCATAACAAAGGGCGCGTAGCAGCCGTTTCATGACTGAATGTACCTTTTCTACAGCATTTGACTGAGGGTGGTACACTGAACTGTGGATGATTTTAACGCCACACTTTTCTAGAAATGTCGAGGTTAGTGCACTTGTAAAAACAGATCCCTGGTCGGACTGAATTTCTGCGGGGAAGCCTACACGTGCAAAGATAGATAAAAGCGCTTTAACTACCTCCTCCGAGCTGAGCTCCTTTAACGGTACTGCTTCCGGGAATTTCGTGGCCGGGCAGAGCACTGTGAGTATGTGCCGGTACCCGGACTGCGTTACAGGAAGTGGACCCACTGTGTCTATAACTAGCCTGCGAAACGGTTCTGTGATAATGGGGACCAGCTTCATAGGTGCTTTAGCCTTATCCCCTGGCTTGCCAACGCGTTGGCACGTGTCGCAGCTTCTTACAAATGCCTCCACCTCCCGAAAGCAGCCGGGCCAGTAAAACTCCCGTAACAAACATTCTTTTGTTTTTTTGATGCCGAGATGCCCTGACCACAAACCTCCGTGGACCAGGTGCAGCAGCTCCTTGCGGAAAGGATACGGTACGACTAGCTGATTAAACCGAACTCCTTTCGACTCGTGTACTTTCTGTACAGACGCCCCCCTTCTTGGTGAACTGAATGTTTTGCTTAGCCACCCCTTCCTTCGCGTCTGGCGTTAAGTTACGGAGAGTGGAGTCATTTTCCTGTTCCACTATCAGTTCTGTAGGACTTACATTTAACAGCTTTATAGTGCATTCTACTTCTCGAGATGCCTCGGATTCATCCGGTTTCTTACATCTTTCTTTAGATATTGTGTTTTGAGGCTCCATTATAGGGCGGTCCAGTTTCGTGCCAGGTAAAGAAGGCTCTGCCGCTGAAGCTGTTTCGTCTGCCACCGGATCTTTACAAACTGTCTGAGCGGCGAGCTCCCTTGCTTTGGATCGAGTTAAGGCCTGTACGATACCCTCACTGAACCCAATTCCTTTTTGTCGCAGCAAGTACTCTGATTTATTTGAGAACAAATACGGGTATTGCACTGGGAGATGTGCCGAAACGGCAGCTTCAGTGTCTAGAACACCGAAAGGGCCTTCGATGCGGACTCTTGCTACTGGGAGACATGCACTGTTTGTCTCTACTGCTTGTCTTATCCACGCGCATTCTCCTGTAAACTGACTCTCCTCGACATAGGACGGGTGCACTACATCCATAGTGGCGGCCGAATCGCGGAGCACGCGGCACGGTTGGCCATTCACGACTAGGTCTCGGATGTATGGTTCTAGCAATTTCATGTTTTCGTCATTACTACAGAGTGACATTAACACAACTTTCGGGTTCTTACAACCCAAAGAAATATGCCCCGTCTGTTGGCAGTTATAGCAAACTATCGGCTTCTTGGCCTCGAACGCCTTTTTCTGTTGCCCTTCCGCCCTTTTCTCGGGTGCTTCTTCCTTTCTCTTGTTTTTCTCATCACCGCTTCCTTTGGAGTCTAAACCCTCCTTCGGCATATACCGACCCGACTTTGTCCATCGCGGAGGCTTGTCGGCCCGATATTTACTAATCTCCCTCCTAGGGACATCCTTGCCTTCGAGGGCACGGCGATTTACGTACTCCTCTGCGAGCTCTGCCGCTCTCGTGATAGTATCTACTCCTTGTCTATCCTGAACCCAGTACCTAATGTTTTCAGGTAGACGCCGAAAGAATTGTTCCAACGCAAAACACTGCAGAGTCTTTTCCGCGTCGCCAAGCGCACCCTCCTCTCTAAGCCATTCCTCCAGATTTACCTTTAAGGTGTACGCAAACTCTGGGTATGACTCGTCTTTGGCTTTCTCGATCTCACGAAATTTTCGCCTGAACGCCTCCGCTGACAGTCTGTACTTTTTGAGCAGACTCGCTTTGACTCTGTCATAGTCGTCTGCGTCTTCTTTACCCATACGGGCTATAATGTCAGCTACTTCACACGGCAGCAGCGTAAGCAAGCGCTGGGGCCACGTGTTTTTAGCAAAATTTTCCCTCTCGCACGTGCGCTCAAAGTGCACCAGAAAAAGACCCATGTCCCCTCCTACCGCGTAGGATGGCATCAAATCTGTCATTCGGCGCTCTCTTTCTCGTGCCACTGCGCTAGCTCCGTTCATTGATTGAGCCTTTGCTAGTTCAATTTCTAGGCGTTTCATTTCCATACGATCGATACGTTCTCTTTCCTCTTTCTCCTCACGACGTCTCTGTTCCTCTTTTCCTCCCGGAGCCTCTGCTCCTCTTTTTCCTCACGGAGCCTCTGCTCCTCTTTCCTTTGCGTAATAGCCTCCAAGCATTCGCTCAGCTCATCGTCATCTGCCCCGATCTTCTCGATGGCGTCAATGATCTCCTGCTTTCTTTTCGTCTCGGCAATTACCTGGCCCAGCTCTCGGGCCAACTCTAACAACTCTGGCTTTTTTAGTCCCTTCAAATTCATGGCGGTCCTTGGTGCTGCTAACTCTTTTCTAAACAACTTTGACGTACTATCAATACTTCCGTCAACCGTTACCAAATCACTGCTTTGTTTACAATCCTACGCAAAGCCTGGTGATATCTCAGCAAAGAAAAGCAGTGCACTCACCCTATGCAGTCATGAATTCGGACGCGTTCCTTCCCGTGTTGTCAGAGATGCCACGAAGCAGTTTTGTCCGACTCTAGGTCCTCCAGACAGCAGGTCTCAGCATTGCCTCCTGGTCGATGAGCTCGATCCCACCGCTGCCATCCAGTTGTTGTGGTCTGGGTCCTGTGGGTCTCGTCGTTGGTAGCTGGCTCCCATCGGACTCGTCCCTTATAGCGAGAAGCAATGCTTATATGGGAAAACAGAGAACAGACGTTTATTTACATTAGAGAGAGGTCAATAAGAAAGTTTAGATATATAGTGGCGTTCTTCGTACATGGCGAGCTCTCCACTCGAAAAAGCACACCGAATGAGCCGTGGGGGCTCATTATAAAGGGTCTGTCCTCCCCAGATCCCTAGATCGGGGACCGCGTACAGATGGCACCGTCCAATCACGGACCACACATTACCCGCGAGGGTGACGAGCACGCACGGTCCACGCGAACGTTCAAAACTGAAGCGTGGTCACCGCACGGCCATGTGGCACGAACGCGGCTCCCCCCCCGTCAAGGTGTGTCGCTGGGCGAGGGGTCTGGAGTTGATGACTGCATCCATCGAAAGGGCCGCCGTAAACAAGCTTCAAAGGGTGCCGAACGACTCGTTCAATTAGCGGGACGATTCCCGGCCGCCGCCGCCGCCGTCATCTTCCAAAGAAGAAGCTGCACCGGTGGTCTCCCGAACTGCTCACGGCGCCGCGGCGGCAGGACGCCGCACCCTCCGGCCAGGTGGGAACAATACATGGCGGACACCGGCCGCCCACCCGTTTGGCGACTCAAAAGGAACATCAAAAGGAACGCCGATCCATTGTCAGACCTGGCGCCGGTCCCTAACAATACCCAGTAACAATGCCAGAATTACCCCGCTCGTTTCCGGCGGCTCTCCGTCGCTCCTTTCTAGTTCCTCTCCTTCTTCTGCTTCTTGTTGTTTGTTGCTACCTCGTTCGCCCGCTTGTCTTTTTCTCTCTCTCTCCTCTTTTTTTTGGGAGGGTCTTTAAACTGCGAGGGTGACCCTCTGCTACGGGAACTTGTATCATTTCACTTACACATCGTCCACCAGCCGAAACTGTTAGGATTAAATAAATATTTTATTGTTTTGTTTCCTATACTGCACTATTCTCGAAGTTTATAACTATATATATATATATATATATATATATATATATATATATATATATATATATATATATATATATATATGTCACGCTCATATGTGACGCTCATCTTGCTATCACGACTTTTTGTCTGATTATGCTTTGACATCGTCGTGGCTGTCACTCACCGTAAAACTATACGTATCTGCATATAGGAAAACGCAAGAAAGAAAAATCTTGAAAAGACTCAAAGACTTCGACAAGTCAAATCGCACCTGGAACCTCTGACTCGTGATTGCGAGGCGTTAACCACTGCGTCAACGCTCAAACAGCAAGTTTTTTATATCTCCCACTTACCGCTGGGGATAGGCATGTCGGGGAGCGGGGAGGGTATATCGTGTTTTCAGCATTACCAGCAAGATGGCGCATTAGGCGCGCGGCGGGGTGCGTTCTAATCTCCCAGGCGCACTTTGCCCCTCAGACTGGAGAAAGTGTAGGCACGCTCGCGCGCCCTTATCTCACGGTGGGGTGAAACGATCGTATGCATAGGCGTACAAGCCGGGGGGGGGGGGGGGGGGTGGCAAGAGGGGCGCAAGCTGCCCCACTGAGAAAAGATGGGGGGGCCGAAACTGAGCCTACCCCCCCCCGCACACTTTTGTTTTACAGTGGTAACTCTTGGCTGCACGCTTCGGAAATGAACAAGTAAGGTGTGGTTTTCTGTCACAAGAGTAATTACACATTTATGTTCCTATGGGAGAATGAAATTGTTACGAGGCTATGTTACAAGACAAGTGAAATTTTGCCGACATTGCCGCTAGTGTATACTTAAGGGCTCGTTTTTCCATGTTTGACTCAACATGAATGAAATTCAACAAAGAATAATGCTAAGGAAAGTATACGGGAAGTTATTAAACACACTCGTAATGGAAATGTGAGGAAAGAAAAGTGGGTGGAAAGATAACTTGCCCTGGACATGAACTGAACCTGCTACATTCGAATAACGCGTTGGATGCTCTACCACCGAGCTACCATGGCGGCAATCTCCCCCCCCCCCCCACCTACATTAAGTGTGAGTCAGCACCACCAGTACATGGCGGCAAATGTAGCAAACTCTTTATGAGCCTGTTTGGCGTGACGCAGCACGTGAACTTATTAGGAGCTGTGGCAGCTGACCAATAGTTCCTCGTTACTCGAAGGTCGCCGGTTGAGTTCCTGCCCATGGAAAGTTATCTTTTCACCCGATTTTCTTCATTGACATTTACATTACAATGCGGCCTAACTTCCCCTATACTTTTCTTATCATTATGGTCTGCTAGAGTTGGTACGCTACTGGTTACAACCCACCTGCTTCTTTCCTCCCATGCCAGCAATTAGACATTCATTCACGTGTGTAGCAGCTTAAAACATCACTGGTCGTACTGCTCGAAGGCAAGCGTCGTGACCAGTCTATAGGCACGCTAGCAGAGCATGGCTTAGCTTTGTATAGTATAGTACAGAAAGGTGGTGGCAAATGGAAGTGAGGGTGAAGAGGAGGAAAGAAGGTTGGGAGAGAGTAAAGCATAGCATAGAAAGGAATAGAAAGAAAGGAAACAAAATGTATAATTAAAAGACAGACACAAATGGACAAAAATAGACAGAAAGAGGAAGTCAGAGAAATGGAGAAAGAAAAAAAAGAGACAAATCGAAAGAAGCACCATCCAACTAGATTGAGTGACGCCTAACTAAAATCTCACAGCATCGTGCCTCCGCTAAACATATATCAGCGAGGAGTTGAACATCTCCTTCATTGACCACGCCGCGAACTAAAGAGCCTACGTTCTAGTAACGTTGAACTAAACGAATACCATTTGAGTATAAAATCCGAAAGTCGGTGCATCTTCTATAGTTTACAGAAAAGGTGACAACCTATTTTTTTTTTCATCTCAAGCTTCCCCCTCTCTCAAGTTTACCTGTCTCGTGCTGTCAGAAATTCTTGTTCTTGCAAGTAACCTGCTGCGGTTAAAAATTTAATCTAGCCCGTCACTTCATGTAAGTATTATACCAGTGTCCCATAGCTTTGTGGGTGCCTGTAACCAGAAAGCCGGCTTGCAAAAAGATACACCTAAGGACTATAAAATTATTGAACTCAGAACTCGATGGATTGAGGGCTGTCGTCGTTGTCATCCACAGATCTCCACGCTTACAATACAGCATGTCACATAATCTAAAAACATTCGGCAGCACTACCACTCCCAGGAAAAGGGAGGCAAGGGAAGCTTGGCGTGTGTGTGCGTGAGCTACTAACTTTTTTCTTTTCTTTTTCTTTTTTGTTTCTTTCTTTCACTCTTTCTTTCTTTCTTTCTTTCGCGTAAACTAATGTTCTATCCCAACTGCTTTCGTTCTCCATGCAAGCAATTGGACATCATCCACCAGTGTAGCAGCTCAAAATATCAGTTGCTACAATAAACAACGGTGGTCGCATCATTCCCATTCAGACAACAATGAAACGTAGCTACAAAAAATTACCCGTTACCTCGATAAAAGATGAAATTGTCGTATCAGCAGTGACTGATTGCCGGCAAGCATACCGTCAAAAAAGCACCAGTCGTCGAAAAACTGCACATTAAACTGAGCCAGCTACCAGCGTACCTTTGACGGCCGCATTCCGCTATGCTCGCCAGGTCCACAAAGACTAAGTAGCCACCATTTACAACAATAATCATGTAAAATGCACGACACCTCATCAAGTATGAGGCTCACGGGACGGCTTTAAGCTCTCCCATAGTAGAGTACCAAGTACTCTAAATCGTTACCCCACTTTTTCTAACCCCCCCCCCCCCCCTCATCAAGTATGAGGCTCACGGGACGGCATTCAGCTCTCCCATAGTAGAGTACCGTGTACTCTCCATCGTTAACCATTTTTAGAAACAAAACAGGTATATCATTTGGCGTTTCGGCTGGCAGCACCGGTGACGTTTTCTGTGCACTCGTGTGGTGCCGTACGTTCGTCTGGGCATTGCCTCCTAAATAGGAGTCCTGACGAATGGCTCGTGCTCAGTCGATATATTCGAGATCTGCACGACCATTTCGGAGGCCATGCAACATGTATGGTTGTTGCGTTGTCCGCAACAGGTGGAGATAGCGGCAGACAACAATCAAAAATAAAGAAAAAAGGGGTGTGGTAGCTGGTTTCTCTCTCAGGCGCTAAACAGACGTGCGATTTTCCGTGCGATGCGGCGTGCACTGTCGCATGGTGCGGAGTACCGCATGCGACGTTTTGGGCCACACGGGGGCGAAGAAGTATTCAGCGACTGGCTCCACCCCCATGCGGTGCCTCGGCATCCACTGTCGGACGACTTTGTATCCTCGTAATGAAGCTCAAAACAAACAAAAATTTACAGCCGCGCTTCGTTCCACACACACAAAAAAGAATAAAACGTCTTCGTTAACGACAAGCACGTCACAACAGCGGTAATTGCTGATTATTCACGACTCCTACAGGTAGGCCTAGCATGGCGGGCGCCGGCCGTCGCCTACGCCGTTCTCACGCAGAGCTCGCCATCGAGCGCTTGTTTTTCACAGCACTATTAAGCTCTGCACTCGTATGTAATGCGTTTGCATACGCTATTACTTTCTCGATGTCATCGCAAAGGTGGAAGAAAAGCGAGCCGAGCAGCGCAGAAACGCTGGTAGCCGTGTTTACCTGCCAAATGACCTTGCATCGCTGCCGACAATCTCCAGTCTCGCTAACGGTTTCAAAACGGGCGTTGTCGTGCAGAAATGGCACACTCCAAACATCAATTTATTTAATCAGGAATAATATCACGTCACCAGGGATATGTACTCGATGTTTGTCACGCCGCCGCAGTCGACAATGTCAGCAAATCCACGCTCGCACCCCTCCGTCGGCTGCCTTTAACTGGCCTGGATCACGGGGGATGGGAGCGGATACTGCAAGATGGCGCCACTAACGGCGTCACGTCACTCGTCTGCTCGCGTTCTGGTTGGCTGCTCCAATGCGGCGGTGCGATGCGGCGACGAAATTATCTGGCCAGTTTGATGCTCACCGCACCGGCTATGCGGCGGTGCGATGCGATGATACGTCGTGAAACGCCACCACTCCGGCTGTCGCATTTTTCGCACCGCACGCCATCGCACGGAACATCGCACATCTGTCTCGCGCTTCATACGGCATGCATCTAGTCTAGGATTGTCTCGGCACCACGCGCGCGATGCCGCATGTTCGGCATCGCGCGCGTGTTCGGCAGCCGCCCCGCCCTCTACAGCGATAAGTTGGGGGGGGGGCAGTGCCCCCCTCCTTTATGCAATGGTCACTCTTGGCTGCACTTTGGGGAAACCAACAAGTAAGCCGATGTTTTCCGTGACAAAAGTTATCACTCTATCATATCCTAACGGGAGCATAAACACGTTACGAGGCAATGTTACCAACATTGTGAAATTTCGCCAGCAATTCCGCTGAGAAAATTTTCCTTGTAGACAAATTGCGGTGCGGGTTTCCTATGCGACACTTTCGCGTCTTGTGCTGAGGTATTTCAGAGCCGGCAAGGTGCTGAACAGGGGCCCTGTAATGTTGCATCACTTGTTCATGCTTTCACATTGCTGTGACTTTTTGATGCGCACCGCCGATTGGTTGCCCCAATGCGCACCACTGCATTGAAGCAGCCAATCAGACGTGAGCAGACGATGTCACAGAACGAGCGCTAAAAAGAGCGCGCCGCCGAATCCTTGCGACAACGGGCGGCAGAAACGCCGCGAGGTAAAAAGAAAAAAAAAAGAAAGCAAACATCCAAGGCTCCCGGGCGCGCGCTCTCCCCGCAGAAGCACGGCTTCGCAGACGAACCTCCTCACCCCCACAGCGGCGGCCGGGCAAGCGCTAGAAATTTCCAGAACGAACGGGGCGGGGTCAGACCGAGTGAATCACCTCAGGAGAGGGCAGTCGAACCGTCTCGTGCCTCTCCCCAGCCTTCGCTGCGCGTCGCGCCGACGAAAGGACGAGAAATTTCTGGAAGGCGGCGCGGAACGTATTTAATCGAGCAGCCGAGACGAGAAAGCAGGAGGTGACGGAAGTTAACGCCACAGCGCGTAGGATTTCCGCCGTGGAGTCGGCGAAGGTTCTGCCCGTAGTGACAGAACAGGAGGTGACGGAAGTTAACGCCAGAGCGCGTAGGAATTCCGCCGTGTAGTCGGCGAAGGTTCTGCCCGTAGTGACAGAACAGGAGGAGACGGAAGTGAGCGCCAGAGCGCGTAGGAATTCCGCCGTGTAGTCGGCGAAGTTTTTGGTCCGTAGGGACGGCTCGAGCTACAGGCAAGAGCGTGGGTTTACCGCTATCGAGCGAAGACGCGGGCAACAGCTGCGTGTGTGTGAAGCCGACGGGATTTCCGGCGAAGAAGTTTGAGCTTGGAGAGTGGCCTATTGAAGACGGGAGTTTTCCTGGAAGAGAAACTCCGGCGAGGTTTTCCCTGGAAGAGAAACTTCAGAGAGCTACGGAACGACAACAACGCTGGACTTTGAGTGAGTGATTCTCGGAAGAGTATCATTCAGACTTTTGTTCCAAGGACTTTGGACTGAATAGGTTTTCTATCTCTTTAGTCTTTAAGTGTCTTGGTTGTTCAATGCATGCGACTGCATTGTAGTGCGTATTGTTGTCCGTGTCCGTTGTATTAAGTGTGGCTTTATGGTGTTGTGTAGTACGTTGATTGATTGGTTTGATTGTGTCATATGTATGCAACTATTGTGGAGTGTGCATTCCTATGTATTGTTTTCGATCTGCCATTATTGAGAATATAATTTGTTTGTTTATCAACTCTCGGCTCTGACTTGTTCTTGGGGCCACGAACGGCGGCGTCCACTGGCGCACCAAAAAGGACCACTTCAAAATTGTCCCGCTTTCGTGGTGCGGTTCGGGGGGCCGATACTTCGGCTCTTGGAATTAGCCCGGCGATCGCCTCACTAATAAACGGGACATGTGGGACAATTAATCTGGCGTCCGCGACAGGACCTTTTGGTGCACCAGTGTGTCCAAAGTAGTGAGAAAAAG